>MU721336.1:37515-98220 GCA_026770625.1 Nicotiana glauca | reverse complement strand
GAAAGAGAAACTAGCAATCTGTCCGGACTTTTCAGCACTAGAATCGCGTCGTAGCATCCGAAATAACCTAGGGTTTGTGTGGGATTTTTGGGGAGGAGTTACAGGGGTTCAATTTGATTTTCTTGGTCTGAAATATAATGAAATAAATGAGTTTAATAGCCCTTAAAAGTACCCTCTTGGCCGGCTTTGGGGCTTTTAATTGAGGCCTTTCCTTTTGGTAAGTAGGTGATGCACCTACTTGTCACCTACTAGCTCGCAGTCTTGCAAAAATGTAAATATCTCTCTATTATAATGTTATCAATGAACGGTTTAATCCGTTTGAAACTAGACTGGTAGATCTTTAATTTGGCAGGTAGATCATCCCGTAATTCCAAGTACATTGGGAGAAAAACTCAGTTACATTTGACCTAATTTTCAGCATATTTATGAATGAAACTTGTGATGACCTTTTCCAACTTTTGTTCCACAACTCGCTTGACATCAAAACATAACACCAGCTATCATACAACTAAAATAACTCATAATATAATATCCTTATAATGTTAATAACTCTAGTCTCACCCAAAAGTACATTGTAAAAAATTCAAACTTGTCGACTTTCGACGAAACTTATTTTCTTCAATTCGTTTAGCTTCTAATCCTTCAAACCCTCTTGATACTCTGTACTAATGATCTTAAGTATCTGTAACCTCCATGTTAACATGATGAACTAACTTTGTAAACATTTAAAAGATGATTCCCTTTCTGAGCTTACATAAAATTGACTTATGATGTACTCTTACGTACAAAAACACGGGGTGTAACAAAAACCCTCAAAATCTCCCTCAAATTCGAGCTCTCTAGCTTGAGTTTCCATAAAAATGGCTAAACCCTCGTTTTGAAATGTTTATATCTGCCCAGTTATTTAATGAATCGCGAACGCGGAGGAAGTCACGCATTCGCGAAGAAGGAAAAATTGAAGGCTGTCAAGTTGCCCTTCGCGAATGCGATGAGCAGTATGCGAACACGTAGGCCTGGGCTGTCAAGGCTATGCGAACGCGACACTGGTAGTGTGAACGCGATGAATAAAATAGGCTCAAACCTCAGAGCCACATAGATCTACGCGAACGCGATGAATTAGCTGCGAACGCGAAGGGGGAAAAAGATGGAGCTTCACGAATGCGGAAGGATTCATACGAATGCGAAGAGGGGAAAGGTTAGAGCTTCACAAATACGAGAGATGTGATGCGAACACGAAGAAGAAAATTGGTCTGCAACTGCTGAAGAATTTTCTGCAATTTTTCACAACTCTAAAATCCTCCGTTGAGCATCCGTAACACACCCGAGGCCCCCGGGACCTCAGCCAAACCTACGAACATATCCCATAACATCATTCAAACTTGTACCAATCCTTAAACCACCTAAAACAATGTCGAAAACTCGAATTAATTATTGATTTAAGCCTAAGAATTTCAAATTCTCTCAAAACACGCTTTCGATCAAAAACCTAACCAAACCACGTACGAATGACCTAAAATTTTACACACACATCCCAAAAGATATGACAGAGCTACTCCAACTTCCAAAATTCCATTCCGACCCTCGGATAAAAATCTCACTATCGGACCGGAAACTTCAAAAATTCAAACTTTGGCATTTCAAGCCTACATTAGTTATGGACCTCCAAAACACATTCTGAATACGCTCCCAACCCCGAAATCATCTAAAGGAGCCAACGAAACTATCGAATTTCCATTCCGAGGCTGTCTTCATACTGTTCTAATTATGGAAAACTTTCCAACACTTAAGCTCTCATTTAGGGACTAAGTGTCCCAAAACTCTCCGAAATTCAAAATCAAACATCCCGGCAAATTCAATTTAGCAGAAATAAACTTGGGAAAAGCAGTTATTAGGGGATCAGGGCGTAAATTCTTAAGACGTTCGGCCGGGTCGTCACATCCTCCTACACTTAAACATTTGTTCGTCCACGAATGAGCATAGAGACATACCTGAAGTATTGAAAAGATGAGGGTAACTGCTCATATCCTGCTCAGTCTCCCAGGTGACCTCCTTGGCTGGCTGACCCCGCCACTGACCTTTACTGAAGAAATGTTCTTTGACCTTAACTTTCTGATATACCTGTCCAATATAGCCACTGGCTTCTCAACACAGGATAGATCCTTGTCCAACTGGACTGAACTAAAATCCAACACGTGCGATGGGTCACCATGATATCTCCGGAGCATCGAAATATGAAATACCGGATGAACTCCTGCGAAGTTGGGAGGTAAGGCAAGCTCATAAACAACCTCCGCAACATGCCTCAGTACCTCAAAAGGGCCAATAAATCTTGGACTCAACTTCCCTTTCTTCGTAAATCTCATAACGCTGTTCATAGGAGAAACCCGAAGCAGAACCTGCTCTCCGACCATATACGAAACATCACGAACCTTCCTATTCGCGTAGCTTTTCTGTCTGGACTGGGCTGTACGGAGTCTATCTTGAATCACCTTAACCTTCTCCAATATGTCCTGAACCAACTCTGTGCCCAATAGCCTGGCCTTACCCGGCTTAAACCAACCCACCGGAGATCTACACCTCCTACTATATAAAGCCTCATACAATGTCGTCTGAATGCTGGACTGATAAAAATTGTTGTAAGAAAACTCCGCCAATGGCAAGAACTGATCCCAAGACCGTCCAAACTCAATCACACACGAATAGAGCATATCCTCAAGAATCTGAATAGTGCATTCGGACTGTCCGTCCGTCTGGGGATGAAATGCTATGCTCAACTCCACCCGAGTACCTAACTCCGACTGCACGTCTCTCCAGAACTGCGATGCAAACTAAGTACCTCTATCTGAAATGATAGAAACTGGAATACCATGCAGACGAACAATCTCCTGAATATAAATCTCCGCCAATCGCTCTGAAGAATAAGTGGTACACACAGGAATGAAATGAGCGGACTTGGTCAGTCGATCCACAATAACCCAAATGGCATCAAACTTCTTCAAGGTCCGTGGGAGTACAGATACAAAATCCATGGTGATATGCTCCCACTTCCACTCCGGAATCACTATCTGCTGGAGCAATTCACCCGGTCTCTGGTGCTCATACTTCACCTGCTGACAATTAAGGCACTGAGCTACAAACCCAACTATATCTTCCTTCGTCCGCCTCCACCAATAGTGCTTCCTCAAGTCTTGATACATATTTGTGGCACCCAGATGGATGGAATACCACGAACAACGGGCCTCTACTAAAATTAACTCTTGAATCCCATCAACATTGGGAACACAAATCCGACCCTGCATCCTCAATACCTCGTCATCTCCTATGGTCTCATATCTGGTATCACCATACCGAACCTTATCCTTAAGGACAAGTAAATAAGGGTCATCATATTGCCGCTCCCTAATACGATCGAATAAGGAAGACCGAGAAACCACGCAAGCTAGGACCCGACTGGGCTTCGAAAGATCCAATCTCACAAACTGACTGGCTAAGGCCTGAACATCCATCACTATAGGCCTCTCTGAAGCTGGTAAATATGCCAAACTCCCCAACTCTCTGCCCGGTGACTCAAAGCATCCGCCACCACATTGACCTTGCCTGAGTGATACAGAATAGTAATATCATAGTCCTTCAACAACTCTAACCACCACTTCTGGCGCAAATTTAGATCCTTTTGCTTGAATAAGTGTTGCAAACTCCGGTGGTCAGTATAGATCTCACAAGGCACACCGTACAAATCATGAAGCCAGATCTTCAAGGCATGAACAATAGTAGCTAACTCAAGGTCGTGGACAGGGTAATTCTTCTCATGTATCTTCAACTGTCTAGACGGGTAGGCAATCACCCTACCGTCCTACATCAATAACGCTCCAAGGCCAATATGCGAGGCATCCCAATAAACTGTACAGGACCCCGAACCAGTAAGCAATATCAAAATTGGGGCTGTAGTCAAAGCTATCTTGAGATTCTAAAATCTCGCCTCACACTCCTCTATCCACTTAAATGGGGTCCCCTTCTGGGTCAATCTAGTCATAGGGGCCGTAATTGACGAAAATCCCTCCACAAAACGACGGTAGTAGCCCGCCAAACCAAGGAAACTGCGAATATCTGTAGCTGAGGACGACTTGGGTCAACTCTGCACGGTCTCTACCTTCTTTGGATCCACCCGAATACCCTCACTCGATACCACATGGCCTAAGAATGCCACAGAACTTAACAAAAACTCACATTTTTGAGAACTTTGCATATAAGTTCTTCTCTCTTAGGGTCTGAAGCACGTTCCTCAGGTGCTTCTTATGATCTTCCAGACTCCGGAAATACACCAAAATATCATCAATAAAAACAATGACAAACGAGTCGAGATATGGCCTGAACACATGTGCATCAAATGCATAAAAGCTACAGGGGCATTGGTCAGCCCAAATGACATAACAAGGAACTCGTAATGACCATACCGAGTCCTGAAGGCGGTCTTTGGGATATATGGCTCCTGAATCTTCAACTGACGATAACCCGAGCGCAAGTCAATCTAAGAAAACACCTATGCGCCCTAAAGTTGGCCAAACAGATCATCAATACGAGGCAAAGGATAACTGTTCTTCACTATAACCTTGTTCAACTGACTATGATCGATACACATACGTATAGAACCATCCTTTTTCTTCACAAACAAGATAGGAGCACCCCAAGGTGAAACACCAGGTCGAATAAAGCCCTTATCAAGAAATTCCTGTAACTGATCCTTCAACTCCTTCAACTCAGGAGGAGCCATACGATACGGAGGAATGGAAATGGGCTGAGTGCCCAGAAATAAATCAATGCCAAAATCAATATCTCTATCAGGCGGCATGCCCAGAAGGTCAGCTAGAAACACATCGGGATAATCCCGTACCACTGGAACCGAATCAACAGAAGGGGTATCAACAATGACATCTCTCACATAAGCTAAATACGTGGCACACCCCTTCTCAACCATACACTGAGCTTTAAGGAAAGAAATAACTCTACTGGGGGTATGATATAAGGTACCCCTCCACTCAACACCGCTTAAACTTGTAGGATCAAATCCAGCGAGAATTCTTAACACATTAGCAACTTGAGTTTTTGCGATTCTAAAGGAGTACGGTGTAACCTTTTTCAAGAATATTATACGCATTTTTCCCTACTCCAGGTATGTTAAGGCTATCCCTTGTTTATTTTTGGCACGGTCCCTATAATATAAACGAAATGAGCAAAATATGAAACTTTCATAAATGACACAATTCATAGAAATACTAGGGGTGCCTATATTCTTAATTCCCCTGTAAATTATTATTACTTCTTCGGTTCATAGGTCTCAGAAAAATACGCATTTGATAAAGTTTATCTAAAAGGTATATTGATTTTTATGGCATTCCGAGAAAATCTTATTAACGTATTTCTTATAAATTTCACATATTGACCCATGAACAGACAACATTATATACGCGTATATATGTATATTATATGGATATGGGAAAATGTTACGGCGTTATATACGCACCGCCACCTGATCAGCCGGAATACGTTGATGATTTTGTGAACAGTAGGCGAGATGATATGATGGGATGCCCTCAGAGGCCTGATGATCTTATGAAACAAGTACCTATGCACGACATGACATTCATATGCATATGCATGATACTATAAGTTTTTCATAATGTAGAGAGTTATCCAGACTTACAGGTTAAGTCATTTACTCCATATTTCTTCCATGCTCTTTATATATTTATTTACATGCCTTACATATACTCATTACATTTATTCGTACTGACGTTCTTTTATTGGGGACACTGCATTCATGCCTGCAGGTATAGATAATCAGTTTGACGAGCCCTCATAGTAGACAAGGTCAGTATTCAGCGAAGGATCAAGAGTTGACGAGCCCTCATGATTCAGAGATACAATGCTTTCCCACTTACAGTTGTACATCAATAGTTGTGACCATGTGGACCCATGATAGTACCAAAAGGAATGAGTTAAGCTAACTCGACCTATGTATGTTCTAGTTTTGGTCGAACAATCATGAGTTACAGAGTGGTCACTCGGGCCAGCACGACACCAGGTGCTAGCTGTGCCTACCCAGGTTTGCGGCGTGACAAACTGGTATCAGAGAAGGTCGTTTCCTATGGAGTCTACAAAGCTGTGCCTAGTAGAATCTCACTTATGGGTGTGTTGCACGCCACATTTATAACTGAGAGGCTATAGGGAATTTAGGAAATGTTACCCTTCTTTTGTTTCTAGATCGTGCCGTAGAGCTGAGTCGTAAGAAGTCAGTATAGAGTTCCCACCAAATTTTGTATGCACTAGAGGTGATATCGCAATAGAGCTTTAAGGTGTAGACATAATTTCTACCTATCTTGAGGGAAGGTTATAAAAGCGACAGAAGATATGATGCGAGATTGAAAGGTAAGTAAGATAAAGGTGAAAAAGATACGAGATACTCAAGTACAAAAGGTTGGGATAGTCTAGAGCTCATATTGAGGTTGGGTTTTAGTTTAGTATACAGAGGACAGCCTAGCGAAAGTTTTGAAAATCTCAAAGAGTTAACAACCGAGGACAGAATGTTTCTAAAGGGGGGAAGGATGTTACATCCCATACTTTTCTAAAGAGGATTTGAAACCATAAGACCACGTGAGTTTAACAACCTTGATACCGTTAGATAAATATTTTGGTAAAAAGTTTGAAAAATATAATTTTATATAGTTATTAATATTACTACTTTCGAATATATTTTAAATTATACACATAATATGAGGAAGTTTATCAGATATTATTTATTGTAAAGATAGAAATTATTTTCTCACAAGAAAATAAGGTTATCTTTTATATTTTAAGAACTAAGCATACGAGAATTTTTACTTTATATATTAGATTAGGAAAATTATAAGATGAAAAATATATATATTTTTACATAGACGTTTTAATAAAATAATAGTGTATGTATTTATTTTATATGGTACCACATGAACATGATAGTAGGGTACATAAATTGTGTTAAAATGAGTAGTATTTTAAGTATTTTGAGATAATTCTTAATTAGGTGAATAATTTATTAATTAATAAATTTTAGTGGAAGATAATTAAAAATCTTTGGATAAGGTTACATTATTTCACGTGGCAGCTTTTGCCTTAGTAACATTATGACTCTTACATTCGTCAAATAGGTGGCGGATGCTTCTTATGATTGAATGCGATGCAGTGTCTTCTAATTTGCTATAACATAAAATAAATAACTTGAAGCTTATGTCAACCTGATTCCTCCAAAACATTTATATTTGGTTTTCTAAGCGGCTTATATTTCATGGGAGAGGACGCAGTATTTAAATTTTCATTGTGTTAAGCATCATGATCTCTATCGACTTTTCCTTGAAAGAAGAAGTCATTCAGTTCTTTGATATGGACATTGCTCCTTAATTAGTCAGTTGTTGAGCCTTAATAATTTAGTCTTTTTGTTTTAATTGGTTAGCATTGACAAGTACTGATATGGATATGGGGTTGATGATTACTTGGAGGAATTTGAAACACAGGGAGCTCAAATTATGGTTAAAAATCTTGATTTTAATAAAGTTTATTTCTTATCTAGTTTCATAAGAGAGCTTTGGAAGGAAATCAACCTGTACGTAAAATTGTTTCGACCTTCTACATTAAGTCATGCTATAGAACAAGCTAGGATGCAGACAAGGAAATCGAGTCTGTTCTTACGAAAAGAGGAATGATGCTTAAACCTGTAGGATCAAATCCAACGAGAATTCTTAACACCTTAGCAACCTGAGATTTTCCTATTTCGAAGGAGTACAGTGTAACCTCTTCCAAGAATATCATACGGATTTTTCCTACTCTAGGTATGTTAAAGGCTATTGTTTCTTTATTTTTGGCATGATCCATATAATACAAACGAAACGAGTAAAATACTCAACTTTCATAAATGACTCAATTCCAAAAAATACTAGGGGTGCCTATATTCTTGATTCCCTATGTGAATTATTAGTATTATATCTTCTGTTCATGGGTCTCAGAAAAATACGTATTTGATAAAGTTTATCCGAAAGGTATATTGATTTTACGGCATTCCGAGAAAATCTTATTAACGTATTTCTTATGCATTTCATGCATTTATACGTGTACATTGATCCATGACCAGATGGCATTATAGACGCGTATATATGTATACTATATGAATATGGGATATGGGAAAAGGTTATGGTGTTATATACGCACCACCACCTGATCAGCTGGTATACGTTGATAATTTTGCCCATAGTGGCCGAGATGATATGATGAGATGCCCTCAGAGGCCTGATGATGTTATGAAACATGTACCTATGCACGATATGACATTCACATGCATATGCATGACACTATACGTATTTCATGATGTACAGAGTTATCTAGACTTACAGGTTAAGTCATTTACTCCATGTTTCTTCCATGCTCTTTATATATTTATTTACATGCCTTACATATACTCAGTACATTTATTCGTACTGATATCCTTTTGCTGGGGACGCTGCATTCATGCTGCAGGTACAGATAATTAGTTTGACGAGCCCTCATAGTAGACAAGGTCAGCATTTAACGAAGGATCGTTAAAACTCCACCTCATTCGGAGTGCACTTGAGCCTATGAGTCATCGTGTTAGAGTTTTGCTATAGACTTATGGGTAGGCCGATACCCTACCCTATTTAATGTCGAATAATCTTATAGGCTTTGTAGACATAGGTTCTTTTTGTACAGTATGTCATAGACCTTGATGACCCAAATATATTTATGTTTTAAGAAAAATGATACAGCGACACAATATTTTCTCACTTACAACTGTACATTAAGAGTTGTGACCATGTGGGCCCATGATAGTACCAAAAGGAATGAGTTCTGCTAACTCGACCTATGTATCTTCTAGTTTTAGTCGAACGATCATGAGTTACAGAGTGGTTCGCGCGGGCCAATACGGTACCGGATGTCAGCCACGCCTCCCCAGGTTTGGGGTGTGATATTTCCTTCGTCATTATGTGCCACCAAAGCTTAGACGGGCCGGAGTTGATAGGTTCTTGACTGTTCAGCAGGGTAACATGAATGTTCAAGAGTAAAATCTTCAGTTTGATTTATTGGCTAGGTATGCTCCCACTATTGTATCTAAGATGGAGGATCGGGTTCACCGGTTCGTAATGGGGTTAGAGCCACACTTGCTTAACGATTGTATGTCGGGTTCAGGATGTGAAAGTAGAGTAACCAACCATTCAATCTATCCCTGTGGATAATGTGTTTCTATTACATCCCATATTTTCTGTTACATCTCGCATTTTCGTACATTAAAGTTTCATCGTAAGTTAGTCGATGTACGCTCGAGAATGAAGTTATTTTGGGACTATAAGCATTATGCTATTTCAAACACGTGATGAGTAAATTCCTGAAGGAGAGAAGTTAAACAAATAGAAGAAAATGAGTTTGGTCAAAGTTTGAAAATCGGAATAAAATACGATCCACCTATAATACCCCGTATTTATAGAGTAGTGCCACACAAGGTACTATATGACCGTGACTGTAAGGTTTATACGGTATGTTAAAAGTGAGTAGTATGTTAAGTAAGTTGAGATAATTTTTAATTATATGGGTAACTAATTAATTGTTAGGTAATGGAAAATTACCTAATTAATTAAGGAATTATCGGGTAATTAATTAAAGAGTGAAGTAAGTTTAGACCATCCCCACGTGGCAGCAAGCCACCCCAAGAATTGTGACTCTTTAAGTCATTATATTATGTGGAAAAATAATATGTGAGATTTGGCAAGTCTTAAGAACGTTAGTCACATACCATTTAATAAAGGACGGCCATTTTAAGTCTTAAGAACGTTAATCACATACCATTTAATAAATGAGGGCCATTTTAAGTCTTAAGAACGTTAGTTACACACCATTTAATAAAGGAGGGCCATTTTAAGTCTTAAGAACTTGAAAGTCACATATGCATTCTTAAAAACGTGAGTCATATATCAGAACGTGAGATTGGACAATTATAAGGGAGTACGGTGCAATCTTTCTGAAAAATATCATACAGATTATTCCCTATTTCGATCTCGTCGTTACGTGTGTCATCGAAACTACCGTGTGTTAGAGGGATTGTCTATAGAATAGACTCAGGTATGTAAGGCTATCCCTTCTTTCCTTTTGGCATGATACATATAATGCAAACAAAAAGAGCAAATGCACAACTTCCATAAATGACTATATTCATAGAAATGCTAGAGATGCTTATGTTCTTGATTCCCCATGTGTCCTATTATTCTATCATGTTCACGGGTCTAAGAAAAATAAGTAAGTGAGAAACATTTACTCCATGATATTACTCAAAGGCATAATGGTCTTATGACGTTCTGAAAGGTTTTATTGATGTACTTCTCATGCATTGCATCCATATATGTACATTGACCCATGACTAGATGGTGTTATATATATATATGGGGGATATGGGGAAAAGGTTATGGCATTATATACGCACCACCACTTGATCAGCTGGTATACGTTGATGATTTATCCACAGTGGCCGAGATGATATGATGGGATGCCCTCAGAGGCTTGATGATGTTATGCACACATGTACCTATGCACGACATGACATTTATATGCATATACATAGTATTATACATATTAATGATTCACAGAGTTATTTAGACTTACATGTCGAGTCTTTTACTCTATGTTTCTATCATATTTATTTTTTAATGATTTTCATTCCTTACATACTTGGTATATTATTTGTACTATCGTCATTTTTGCCTGGGGATGCTGCGTTTTTTCCCCGCAGGTCCCGATAAACAGGTTGAGAGTCCTCCAAGTAGGCTATCAGCTCAGAGGAAGGTGTGTTGAGCTCCATTTACTCTGGAGTTGCTTATTTGGTCAGTATAATTAGTACATGTATTGATTGGTATGGCGGGGCTTGTCACGACCTTTACAATATTGTGTACTCTTAGAGGCTTGTAGATAGAGGTCATGTATATGGATACTTCTCTGGCCTGGTCGGCCTATGTTTTAAGTTTATAAATGATAATATTGGCCTTATAGCCCCGTATGCCACATGTGTAAGTTTCTATATCAGGTTGGATCGTTTTATGTCAAGTGTTCCCTCATATTTTATTCTTGTTGTCCCATGACGACCCTTTTGGTCCATTTACTAATGATGATGTAATAAGAAGAATGCGTTACATTGATACTAGGTTGAGTAAGGTATCGTGTACCCGTTGCGGCCCATTGTTTGGGTCGTGATAAAAGTGGTATCGGATTAGTTCTGTCCTTGGGAGTCTACAAGCCGTGTCTAGTAGAGTCTTATTTATGGGTGTGTTGTGCACCACACTTATAAGCAGAAGGCTACAGGGTATTTAGGATTGTCATTCATTCTTCTTACTCTAGATCATGTGGTAGAGCTTAATTGTAAGAATTCCAACTCCTAAATTCTATTTTATTCGTAATACGGCGATACCTACATCCTGAAATAAAATTGGTAAGAGGTTGCATGTGGCTGTAAAAGAGTTGAGTTAAAGGAACTCGATTTTTCATGATGCTTATGATTTGTAAATGTATGGTCTTCAGTAGATCATGTGTTTACTAAGACGTGTAAGCCTTTTGATAAGGAGCCTTAAGGCTAGGGGTGAAAAAATGGTTAAAAGAAAATAGTTTACCACCATTTATCCACCAAAATATTGGGTTGGATAATGAACTTTTGAAAATGGATAAATTGCGGATAAGAACCATATTATCTATTTAGAAAATGGATAAATAATGAGTAACCAATGGATAACCAATAGGTCTAACGTTTATGTTTGTAACGCCTCAAATTGGGGGGGTTCCTCAAGTTATGGAGACTAAGAATTCTTCCAAAAGTGATCATATGCAAGAATTCATGGATAATATGGTTATCCATATTATCTGCCGGTTAACTTATTTTTTATCCGTATTAAATATGGATCGGGTCAGATAATTGATTCATTTTTTCATTACCCGTCTTTGTCTCGAACCATATCCGACCCAACCCACCCGTTTGCCACTCCTACTTAAGTTAGTAATATCTATCCACCCCTATGGTGAAAGGCAATGAGAGTTTCAGAAGATAGATACAAGTTTTAACAAGTAAAAGAACCATGGTGAAGAAGGGTATGAGGTACCAGTTAATGAAGGTTAACAATATTTACAATTCGAGCAGAGAAATGTATGCATTCTGAGTTATTTTCACCGATAACAGATGTATGTACTATCGGCCACATCTATCTCAAATATTCCCTATGGGAGCTAACATATATTGTTTATTATAAGGACAGTATATCTGTATCCGGCCTGGGTTAGGGTAACCCAAAATGGTGGATGGATTATTTATGTTAGTTGACATTTCCAAAGAATATTGCAAATATACTAATAGATCTCCTTATGGGACACCCAAATCGTGCACTCTAAAATAGTACAACTAGATATGAGTACTATAAAGATAGGAACTGGAAGCTTTGAAGGGATAAATATTACCTTAGTATGGCTCCCGTCCCTAGTAGAGAGAGAATGTTAGGCAACTCGAAGAGGTTGGAGCCAATGGGAGCTGAAAGAAAAAGAATGTCTTGTTGAAGTTTTTAGAATAAGATGATAGACGGAAATGTTAGCTGTGACATAAGAAGAGATAATTAATGAAGCATTATGAGTAAGATATGATAAATGGATGACAGTGGAAGATAAAAAAAATGAATGACATTATTACAGAGTCTATAGTCAAGGGAAAGATAATATGAGAGGAGACAGGCCTTGAGGCAACAAAAGAGTATAGGTCATAACGTCACATCCTCATTTCAAGAAATAAATTCGTGACTCTAATATGATTACCGGATGGAAAAAGTTAGATCCCAGAGTAATAGAAATCAGTATGGGCATGTGAATAGGATAAACTAAACATTAATTAGGGATTGAGTGATTTGATAATGGTCGACATCATGAGAATTTTAGATTGTGTTCCGGCGATAATAATGGACAAAAAAAGAATATTCATGAGGAATTTAGAGAAAGTTCATTCAGAAAGACGCTTCCCTAAAGCAAGCAATGTGAGAAAAGTTAAACTTAAGCGATTGTATGTGCCAGTTATACTAAGTGGCACCCTCGCGAGTAAGGAAAGTTGTTATCCTTGATGCAAAAGGATTACCTCAAGGCGAGTAAGGGCCATCGATGATCTGAGAAGACGCCAAAGATGAAGAGGTTAAACATCTATAGGTAGACCGTCTTAGTGCTAAATCTTAGTACTCCCCTAAATGGGGGAATATGGAGTGATGTGGCATTAAGTCAGAATTAAGTGGTTCTAGTAATTATAGAATTGTAAAGGAAGAATGTGATAAAAAATGAATAAGGGTTGAGATTGAACTTATTCAAAGCCTACAGATATGCTACAATTCCAGAACATTATGCAAACACGACGTCAAGGAAAGGAAGTAAGGGTCCATGCCCAAGATGTTATTGATAGATAAGGAGCCAGTGCGAGACGTAAGTTAAGACAAAGGAAATAACCCAAGAAAGATTACACAGAATATTGATGTAAGAATGGTCCAACAATTAGTTAATAGGTTATTTAGGAAAAGCCTAGTTATAGCTGCAAAAGAGGATACAGATAAATCAATCGATCGTGTAAGATAAACAGAGTGAACCCCAACATGGGAAATTTAGTCTCGTAGATATGACATCGTGATCTTGAGAAATATTCAGATAGGAGTTGGGGTAGTTTAAGATGTAATGGGAAGACAGGCAAAACTTCAATTCAGGAGCAACCATACAAGTACATAAGTGTGGAGGTAAGTAACCAAAGAATTTTATAGGTGAGAATTAACATCAGGAATTCCATTGGGTATACGATGTAATAAGCTCGCAGATTTACTAGGGCCAATAGGTATCCCTAAGCACTACAACAAAATATTTGCTAAGAAAATAAGGAAGAAGGATCTAACCTAAGCTCAGTGACCTAAAGAGGGAATGGTCTTATAATAATAGTCTCAGAACAACATTGTATGTACTCCATAAGAAAGTGGCACCTACCGTGGCTAATAAACGGGAAGTAAAATCAGAAGTGATATTCAAGACCATATGAGTGGTATGGAATTCCAACATGCATGGGAACTAAGATAAGCTAAGTATGCACACAACACGGGGCAGAAAGACTAGGAAAAGTAATTGCTTACATGTAAAAAAAAATTGAGATGGAACAAAAATAATTATTCGATTAATGACCCAGAGTACGTTATGCAGGCACTTAAGAGTTCAGAGTTTTATACATGGAGCATATATATTGACAATTATACAGACATAGAAGACTCTGGTATAAGTTAAAAGAAAGAATTGAGCCCAGGGCATAGACAAAGATTGAATTGTTAGGAGATTGTATCGTGGATATTCTGAAGCGCCCATGAAAGGATAAAGTAATAACTAATACCATGAGGCGCAAATAGGGAGATAGATTAAGCCTACATAAGGGCTGATCAGAAGAAGGAGGGAACTAAAGAGTTACATCAACAAAGTAAATCAGGAATTTGATTATTGGACCCAGAAAATTATAGACCTCATGATTGAGAACATTAGATATCAGAGGTACAAGAGAAATAGTACAGTATCCATATTCTATAATGGCTTATAATAAAGCCAGTTAGAAGAATACTAGCCTCATGAGAAGTCAGTATGAAGCTCCCACCGGATTGTGTATGCACGAAAGGTGCAAGTGTTATAATATGAGCTTCAAGTTGTGGATGTGAATTATACCTATGTGGAAGGGAGGTCATGAAGGGGATAGAAGATATTATGCGATAATTAAGGCAAAGGTAAAAAACATACGAGATAATCAAATGTAGAAGGTTGTGAATAGTTCATTCTTCGGATAGAAAGTTAGAAGCACGGTGATTCAACATCCAAGAATGATTGCGGCGTCATCAGTGGTATGTATTCTAGCATATGGTTTCTAGGTATCGAGAAGTATAATAAAGAGAGTAAGAGGAGAAAGAAATGATATGATGTCTCGCATGATGTTCTAAAATAACACAAGAAAATCTATGGAGCAAGCAATTTGAAGGAAGGTTGCGAGTTATAAAAAAGGATATGTGTAAATCGCAAGCTAGAGTACGGTAGAGCGACAAGGATTTAGGAAGATAGAAGTAAGGATAAGAAAGGGAAAGTGAGAAGCTGACGAAAGTGGATAAGCCATCGAGATTAAGTCCATAAAAACAAGAGAGCTGATGGGTTCTCTAAGTTATAGAATGCTCAGTATAGGCAGAATCAACTCAAATGAGTCTAAGACTAATGGAATTTAGAAGACATGGAATGTTGCCCTAGTAGTAGAATGAGGGTGTAATCGCGATAAATGAAGGATGACGTTTGGGCCTTCGATTGAGTAATGATTTGATGAATTGTACATGATTAAAATACCCTCGAAAGGAGAATCACATTGGGATGCTATGAAATATAGTTATTGCAGTACAATATCGCCCCGAGGTGGATTAGTCAAGCCACTTCAGATATTCCTTAATGAGACGTAAGCCCTAGTGACAATATTGTAAATCAACAATGGATGGATAAAAGTTGGAATGATAAGATGAGATTAAGCCATTAGTCTTAAGATGAACAGTAATAAAGAAGCGTTAAAGGACTTAGCTTTATGCCTATAAGATAAGCAACGAGAGTAACTTGAAGTTCGGTAGTAGACCTCAGTAACGGTAAATCGAAGTAAGAGTTATGGTACAGTATGACCTACTTAGATGAAGTAAAGCTAATGACACCCAGAGGGACAACTTGTCATAATTTTGTATATGTTCACAAGGTAAGTCCTAGAGGTTGGCTAAAAGCTGAAGGAAAGAGGAGAGAAGAGTCGCTTAGGCGTAAATACAAGGTAAGAGTCATACAATCTGCATGATAGAAGGTAGAAAAAGTTACGAGACTGAAAGAATTCCGATCATAAGTCATGGTATGAGAAAGAGGCCTAAAGGGGGAATGCCCTGTCCTTTGAATTTATTCATAGAATTGTTGCCTAGATGGAAAGGAGAGTACTAAAGTACACAGAAGATATAGGTTATGAAAATGATAAGTGCATCAATCAACATTCTAGGACAAATTTTCCAAAGGGGGGAATGATGTTACGCCCCTTGTTTTCTGTTACACCTCGCATTTTTGTATGTTAAAGGTTAGTCCTAAGTTAATCGACGTATGTTCGAGAATGAGGTTATTTGGGACTCTAAGTATTATGCAATTTTAAACACGTGAAGAAAATTCGTGAAGGAGAGAAGGTAAGCAAATAGAAGAAAATGAGTTTTGTCGAAGTTTGGCAATTTGGAATAAAATACGGTCAAAACTATAATACCCCGTATTTATGAACTAGTGTCACACAAGGTACTACATGACCCTAATAGTAAGGTGTTTAAGGTATGCTAAAAGTGAGTAAAATTTTAAGTAAGTTGAGATAATTTTTAATTTTGTGGGTAATTAATTAATTATTGGGTAATGGGAGATTACCTAGTTAATTAAGGAATTATTGGGCAATTAATTAAAAAGTTGGATAAGGTTAGACCCTCCCCCACGTAGCAGCAAGCCACCCCAAGAATTGTGACTCTTTAAGTCGTTATATTATGTGGAAAAATTAGAGATGTGAGATTTGACAAGTCTTAAGAACGTTAGTCACATACCTTTGAGTAAAGGAGGGCTATTTAAGTCTTAAGAACGTTAGTCACACACCATTTAATAAAGGATGGACATTTTAAGTCTTAAGAACATGAAAGTCACATATCCATTCTTAAGAATGTGAGAATCATATATCAGAATGTGATAGCATCCCAGGAAGCTCAAATATATTCAAGGACAAGGATGAATCTTTAGAATCTCAAAGAGGGCCTTTAACAAGATCTTAAGATAAAAAGTTGCTAAACAAGATCATTGGACTTCAGAGCGATCATAGAAGTTGTTAGTTGGGAGGAAGAGCTTAAGGATAAAGGATATGAGTTATCTACATGTTATAATTATTTTATGACCCAAATTCATGTTCAAGAATAGGTGGATTAGATCCCAAGAAACATCATCCGAAGAAGGTCCAAAATCAGGCTACTGTTGGACCAATTTGGCACCTAAAATGTGCCCAAACTTGCTTCCCATGAAGTCCCACATAAAGCCACGTTTTTATAGCATAAAAAGAACTTAATTAATGTACAAGAATGGTACAATAATCGTGCTAGGTGTTGAGTGCAAGTTGGTGCCGAATTGCTTGCAAATTTCCTTCAAGATTTTCAAGATTTCCAAGATTGATGTGAGACTTATTCTCATATATTTTAGGACTATATTTATTGCTTTCCTAGTTAGTTAAGGTTATATTTTCCTTTTCCTAAGATTGTTGGAATTACTTTCCAAGAATGACTTGGTTTTTGCTTCCTAGTATTTTTCTTTTCCTAAGGTAGTTGGACTTGTTGTCCAAATTAGTCTAGGACATTATTTCCTTGTTTCTTAGGTAGAAATTTCGTGCCCTCCTCTATATAAAGGGGTATCTCTTTTGTTTTTAGGTAGATTATTCAGATTATTATCAATAAAAATTTTGAGATTTTCTTGCACTCTTGTGTGTGGCTACTCTTGGATTTATTCTTCAACCTTCAAGACTCAACTTAAGGTGGTAAGATTAAACTCTTTTGAAATCTTAGATAACTTCTAGGTATTCAAGAAAGGTGATAAGTTCAGGCTTATTGTTGCTCTTGTTATTCTAAAGGTTTGGATTTCACAATCTATCTGTTTTTTTAATTCTCTACCAAAGGCGATTAGTTCTTTGTTAGCTAATTGTTGTTGTTAGGATTCAACTTCAAGAATAGACTTCTTGAATCCAAGAAACTCTTTCTTGAATTCAATCTTTCTTTAATTTTCTGTCCTTTTTGTTTATTTATTTCCTTTTTAGCTTCCGCATGTTTCTTGATTTTTCTTATTTTTCTTTAGTAAGTCTTGAATCCCCTATCGTGTTGTTATCAGAACGTGAGATTGGACAATTATAAGGGAGTACAATGCAGTCTTTCTCAAAAATATCATACGAATTATTCCCTATTTTGATCTCGCTGTTACATGTTTTGTTGCAATTAACGTATGTTAGAGGGATTGTCAAAGAATAGACCCAGGTATATAAGACTATCCCTTCTTTTCTTTTGGAATGATCCATACGATGCAAATGAAACGAGCAAATGCACAACTTCCATAAATGACTCTTCATAAAAATGCTAGAGATGCTTATGTTCTTGATTCCCCATGTGTTCTATTATTCTTTCATCTGTTCATGGGTCTCAGAAAAATACGTAAGTTGAGAAAAGTTTACTTCATGATATTACTCGAAGGCATAATGGTCTTATGACATTCCAAAAGAGTTTATTGACATACTTCTCTGCACATTCATATATACATGTATATTGACCCGTGATAAGATGGAATATGTATATAACATGAGAGAATTATGGAGTAAAAGAATCCATATGTAAGTCTGAATAACTCTGTGAATCATTAATATGTATAATGCTATCCATATGCATATAAATGTCATGTTGTTCATAGGTGCATGTGTAGATAACATCATCAAGCGTCTGAGGGCATCCCATCATATCATCTCGGACAATGTAGGCAAAATCATCAATGTATACCAACTAATTAGGTGGTGGTGCGTATATAATGCCATAAACGCACCACCACCTGATTAGTTGGTATTCATTGATGATTTTGCCTACATTGGCCGAGATGATATGATGGGATGCATTCGGAGGATTGATGATGTTATCTACACATGTACCTATGCACAACATGACATTTATATGCATATGAATAGCATTATACATATTAATGATTCACAGAGTCATTCAAACTTACATATGGAGTCTTTTACTCCATGTTTCTCTCATGTTTATTATTTATTAATTTTCATTCCTTACATACTTGGTACTTTATTTGTATTGATGCCACTTTGTCCTGGGGATGCTGTATTTCATCCATATAGGTCCCGATAGACAGGCTGAGAGCCTCAAAGTAGGCTATTAGCTCAGCAGAAGGTGTTGGTGCACTCCATTTGTTCCGGAGTTGCTTATTTGGTCAGTATGATTAGTACATGTATTGATTGGTATGGTGGGTCTTGTCCTGACCTTTATAATATTATGTACTCTTAAGAGTCTTGTAGTGTAAGGTCCCATAAAATTTCACTAAGTAATTTAGGATTTTGTGATGCCATGTAGACTAATTATAATACTTTATGTGCTATTAACATGGTGGGAATCAATTGAATTTAGTAAACAAGTGCATGAGTCATATATTAAGTAAGGTGGGGTCCAATGAGAGGCCTAAGTGTAAGCCAAATGGGAAAAAGTTCATAATAGGCTAAGATTTCAAATGAGTTTGCACAAGTCACCACTTTGAACAAGTACATCTAAATATGTATAAGTTTTTATGTAGTGAATAACCTATCATATGAAAGCTCTTTGAGTATAGTTTCCAATGTTCAAACCGTTTGTCATTTGGACATTTCTACGCAAAGTTATGATCAAATTACCAAAGGCTGGAAAAATGCGATCCTGTGTCGAATCTGCGACCGCATTTCTGTCGCATTTTCGACTTTACAGTCGCAGATCTGTCGCAAATTGGGCCAGTGTTGCCCAGTCTTGGGAACCTATTTTGCGATGCATTATGCAGCCCACATTCTTGTTTTGCAGCCCATTCTGCGATCGCAGAGTCGACATCGAAGGCTTATTTATCCTATTTTTATAACCCGACCCCATTTTAATATATAGTCTTTGGGGCTTCATTTAAGGTCATTTTCTACTGATTTTAGAGAGAGATAAGAGAATATAGAGAGATAAAGGAGGGGCCTAGCTTCATAATAATCCAAATCTTGCTCAAGTATTTAAGAATTAAGGAAGATAGCCATAGATTGTTCTCCATCCGGGTAAGTGCTACTTCCAAAACTTCATGCAATAGGTTAAAGGTTCAAATATGTTGTGGGGGTTAGAAATAGGCCATGCATGTGGGACTAAGTTGTATTATGTGATGTTAAAGAACTAATAAGGGTAGTTCTTGTTCAAATTGGGTTGGGGAAATGAAGGAAACCTTTTAAAATATATTTGAAATCAAGATGCTCAACTAGTATTTGATAAAATGCTCAAATGAGCTGAAACCATGAATACCTTTCTAATTTGTGTTCAATTTTGTTATGTCTCAAAGTAGATTAGAATTGCTAGAATTTCCAAAACGTCGTAGTAACTTAAGGAAAGCTTAAACAAGGTATGTATGGCTAATAGCCCATCTTTTAGAAATTGAGCTTCATCGGTGTTTGTGTGAATACGGTAAGATTAAAGTTGAATTGTTAAATTGATTATTGTTCCACATGAATTTGGAGTTGCTACCTTATATTTGTTAAAGACGTATTCCAATGGGATCAATGTGCTATTCTTGATAACTTGAAAAGGTACAAGGAATATGAATAATGTATTGAAATGCTTAGACCTTAAATTGAGATTGAAGATGTATATATTGTGCTAGCTATGTAGAGTCTCATCTATGCTTACAATTTCTATTTGCTCTTGTGTGCACCTACTATCCTAAATGGCAAAACTAGTAGTGAAATTGGAAACGATGTAAAATGTGGCCTAGTGCCAAAAATGATGTGATAAGTTGTGGCCCCAAGTGCCTATGGAATTATATATGTGAAACAAAATGGCTAATGAGAAGGGAACAATGCCTTGGTAAGGCGGCCTAGCCGATCGGGCCGAGATCAGACTCCGCTCAAGATAGCGGTGGTATTGTGAATGAATTCCGGAAAAAGGAAAAATGAGATTGTGATTGAAGTATATGTCTGAAATGAGCCGACCTAGCCGATCGGGTCTAGATCAGACTCCGCTCAAGATAGCGGTGGTATTGTGAACAATGTTGAACAGTATGAAATGCCCTAAATTATAAGCTATGGGAAAATGATGTGAAAATTGTATGATTCTTTTATTTGATAATGTTGTGATCATTTAAAGTGTTTGAGTTGTACTTGTGATTTCCTTATTATTGTATGAAATTTCTTTCTAACCAGATGGTGTTTAGTTATACATACTAATGCTATTTGATGGCACTAACGTCCCTTTTGTCAGGGGTGCTACGTCTTTAAATATATGTAGGTGTTTCTATAGAAGGCAGTGTTGGTCGCAGCTAGTGCCGTATCATCCTTTCAGCTGATTTGGTGAGCCTCACTTCGTTTTGGGGTCCTGTATCATCTGTTTATTATGTACTTTGTATTTGAGGTGTAGACGGAGCCTTGTTACCAGCATTTTCATATTAAATTACTCTTCAGTTATGTTTAGAGGCTCCGTAGACAGGTTGTGGGTAGTGTCGGGTATTGGAGTTAAAATAGAAATATTGATGTTTGGCAAAGATTTATAAAAACTTGTAATATTTTGATAATTATGATTTAAGATGCTAATGGAAATGAAATGGAAGTTGTTCACGAAATACTTACTAAGTATGATTAATGAAGTCCATCTCCTATTTATTCATGAATTAGTTTGTGTAGAATGAGACCTAACATGCTTGCTCAGTCGGGTTTACTCGGTTGAGCACCTGTCGTGCTCCTCGGATTTTGGGGCGTGACATGTAGACAGAGGTATTTATACGGATACTTGTATGGCCTGGTCGGCCTATGTTTTATGTTTACAAATAATTATTTTGGCCTTATAGGCCCGTATGCCAAATGTATAAGTTTCTATATCAGTTTGGGTTATTTTATGTCAAGTGTTCCCTTATGTTTTATTTTTATTGTCCCATGACGACCTTTCTGGATCATTTAATTTTCATGATGTAATAAGAAGAATACGTTACATTGGTACTCAGTTAAGTAGGGTACGAGGTACCCATCGTGGCCCATTGGTTTGGATCGTAACAAAAGTGGTATCAGAGCAGTTCTATCCTAGGGAGTCTATAAGCCATGTCTAGTAGAGTCTTGTTTATGGGTGTGTTGTGTACCACACTATAAGCCGGAGGATATGTTGGTACTCGGTTGAGTAAGGTACCGGGTACCCGTCGCGGCCCATTGGTTTGGGTCGTGACAGTTTTTTGATGTTTTCCCCGATAAGCTTAAGGTCTTCTACCAGAGCGAGAAATTGAGTTTGCTATTAACCTACTACCAGATATTCAACCAATATCTATTCCTCCCTACAGAATGGCCCCCGCATAGCTAAAAGAGATGAAGGAACAACTAAAGGACTTGCTTGAAAAAGGCATTATCAGACCTAGTACATCACCGTGGGGAGCACCTGTGTTATTTGTGAGGAAGAAAAATGATTCCTTACGGATGTTTAGTGATTATAGATAGTTGAATAAGGTGATGATCAAGAATAAGTACCCGCTCCTGATAATTGATGATTTGTTTGATCAGTTGCAAGGTGCCAAGTGTTTCTTAAAGATAGACTTGAGGTTTGGGTACCACCAAGTAAGGGGTAAGGAGAAATATATTCCGAAGACAACATTCAGGACCAGATACGGGCACATTGAGTTTCGTGTTATGTCGTTCAATTTGACCAATGCCCCAGAAATATTCATTGATTTGATAAACCATTTGTTCAGACCCTTTTTAGACCTGTTCATAATTGTATTTATTGATGATATATTGGTATATTCTCGCTCAGAGGCTGCGCATGCAAATCATTTGCGTACTGTGCTTAGAGTTCTACAAAAAGAGAAGTTGTATGCAAAATTCTCTAAATGTGAATTCTGGTTGAGCTCTGTAGCTTTCCTTGGGCGTGTCATTTTGGGTGAAGGTATCCGGGTTAATACACAAAAGATTGAGGCAGTAAAGACTTGTCCTACCCATGACACCTACGGAGGCTTGTAGCTTTCTTGGTTTGTGTATACGGTGAAATCGGAGGGTCCAAATTCTTATCATCAAGGCACCTCAGAAAATCATCTCGAAGCCTCGATGATACAAGGCTATGGTCGAGTTTCTTCCATCGAAGTTCGTCGATGCTCGACCTTGGGAAAATGTTGATCGCGACTATGGTAGAAATGGGGAGTTCCCAAGGCACACGACTAGGGCTGACAAAGTCTAGTGAGCTTTTCTGAACCCAAATCAGGGCTTCATTTAGCTATCCCATCTCCATATCTATGTAATTAATGCACTTTGTATTACGTGGGGATTCCCCTCCTATATAAAGGGAATCCTTGTCATTTTGTAAACATCTGTAGTTCCATACTAAATAGATAAGAATATTCTCTCTGCTCTCTTGCATATTCTCTTGATATTATTGCTTCCATTTATTATCTTCATTATTGTTCATCATTTATCGCTTATTATTGGCCATAAAGAGCCTTCATTGATTTTAATATAACTTTTATTCATACTTCGATCACCTTCGATAGCTCACAGTCGAGCTCCGGGATCGACCTCGAGACCCTCAAATCAACGAGCTCGCGGCCCCAATTTTTTGCCTATCGGTTTTGTTATCACCTTACTCTTAACTGTTATCTCGTTCTTAAGTCTCACATATAGCATCAACTACTAAACAACCGACATAAAAATAGATCATGTATTTTTAGAGTCCCATAATCAAATTTAATTGTTATTACCATTTTCGCGGTAAAACAATTTGGCGCTCACCGTGGGGCAAAAAAATAGTGATTATTTTCTTGCTTGTTTCATTACAAAGCACAAGTTATCTTTCACGCATTTTCTTGTCCAAAGATATTTTGTTTCAGGTCGAAATGTCTGATTCAGTAAACAACAATCTTGAGAACCACAGAGAGAATGGTGTGGCTATTCCAGGTGTTGGTGAGCCACCACGAAGCCTTGAGAATGCACGAGGATCGATTCCAGTAAACGAAGTCTCACGTGACACTCAACACGTCAAAATAAGCTCCCACACTAACAAGAGCATACACCAAGGCGACCAACAAGAAGCCCAGAAAACCCCAGCTCGGGAAGAACGAGAGGTTAGCCTTCATATTATTTCTGAAATGTTGCAGGCACAATATCTGGCTATTGCTCAGCTCTTTCATCTATGGCCCCACCTAAAGTGGCTTAGTCATCCTAAGTGGGGCCCACCTAAAATTGAATGTAACATTCCTAGTCAAAAATTCATTTTCTAATCTCTTAAGAAAGGGCTTCAACCAAGACTTCCTTGTATAGAAACATTACTGCTTGTCACTTAAGGAAAGGTTTCAGCCAAGATTTTCTTTGCATAGCAACGTGATTGCTTCGAGCTTATCATACGACTTATTCTATACTTTGCCGCAATTAATTTGTGTAAGAGGATTGTTAACAAAAGTGTCACGACCCAAATTCCCCTCCATTGGGTTTCGTGATGGCACCTAGTCTTAAGGACTAGGTAAGCCTAACCTTTTGCAAAAAAACAAATAACAATAATTAACATCTAACATTCTTCTAAAATGAAGTCTTTATACAAATAACATATTCCCGAAACCTGGTGGTACAAGTCATAAGCTCTACAGAGTTTCACAAAATCTTCTAAAAACAATTATATGGAAATAAGTACAATATTGTGAATGTAAAATAAGAAGGTGACACTGAAGCCTGTGAATACAGCAGTAGGTTTACCTTGAGTCTCCTCAGCAGTGGCCCGCACAACTACAAACGAATAATACCTGGGTCTGCACAAAAAAAATGTTTAGAAGAGTAGCATGAGCATACCATAGCAGTGTCCAGTAAGTATTATGACTAACCTCGTAGGAGTAGTGTCGATGAACAGTCAAGACACTTACTAGTCCAAAAAACTGTACAACTAAAAGCATTGGAACAACGTAACATGATGTATGTATAAAGGCTACACGATATGGTAAGTAATATAACAACCACAATATGGAAGAAAAATAGCAAATGACAAAAAGTAAACACTGTAACAATGGCATTAAAGAGTGATCATAAAACACAAACCAAAATCGTAAATCACAATTGAAGTAAGGGAAAATAATATGTTAGAATAGCGACAATTTTCACACCAGGTATTCAGAACCTCGAATAGAATTACCGCTCACGGGTCTCAATACCTAGACCCTAACACTTGGCATCTTGTGTCCTCATCATACCTCATGATCATACGGACAACTCACTGATTAACTAGAGTCACTCTCACACATGTGACAAGCAAACGAGGGTGCATATTTATACTCAACAATACCAGGAGAGTTTCTTAACCAATAGGAGTATTTAACTACGTGTATACATGTGCAAGTGTCCTAACATAGACCATACCAGTTAAAGACGTAAGGAAAAGAACAAATAACTCGTACGACATTTATTCACAACTTTCACTCATATAGGTAAACGTACCACAACACAACATCAACAACAATGCCCCCACGACATCACAAGTATCACAATCAAATCCCTAACACAACCCACCCTGTCTCACCACGTGCGCAATAATAACATAATAAGTACCCGCCTTGTTTTGCCACACGTGCATCATATTTTTTCCACCTTGTCTCGCCACATGTGCAACCCACATATAAGCGCACATATATATATATATCCGCCTTGTCATGCCACATGTGCAATATGTCAATAGTAGCAATAGCA
This sequence comes from Nicotiana glauca, assembly GCA_026770625.1. NCBI lineage: Eukaryota > Viridiplantae > Streptophyta > Magnoliopsida > Solanales > Solanaceae > Nicotiana > Nicotiana glauca. Next base: position 72,635 of record MU721336.1, on the reverse strand, counting down.
TGACAGAAACCTCGTGCATCACAGTATCAACAACCGCATGGCAAAAACATTATGCACTACCACAACAAGTAACACAACAACAATGAAAATATATACAAGAACACGACAAGTAAATCCATTCGAGAAATTTCAATCACAAGGAGACGGTAAAACTATCTCACAAGGAATAACCACAATATAGAATACTAAGCGTAATAAGAACAACTCCACAAGGGGGAAAATAATGTCAAACAACGATCCCAAAATATGTAGTTCAACAACAAGGAAACTAAGACAAATCAAATAATTCTATATAAGGAAATGTCAACTAAATATAGTATACCTAAACTTATTTTAAGGTTGGGCAAATTACGAAGAATATACAACAATTTCAATTAAGGATGAGAAGCGGGAAGACAATCATAACCTGAATTAGGACTAAACAATTACAAAAGGGATAGTAATGGTTTAAAATAAAGACAAGCAATTATGAAAGATTGCATGACAGAAGTGGTAAAAATCTTCAACTAAGCAAAATAAGAGTCAAATAGACAATAAGAATGAATCATAAAACAATTCATTCCAATTAAAGCATGTAGAGGTGAAACTAGTAAATGGAAGCTCAATCATATCAAGAACGACTTCATACTCAGTGAATACAAGGACCTAAGAACCCTAAAGGACAACTTTCCACAAATGTCTGAACCCGCACTCGTCACCTCGCGTACACAGACTACAATCAACATAGAAGACTCAAATCCTAAGAGGAAGTCCCCCACGCGAGGTTAGGCAAGATACTTACCTCAATCCGGGCAATTTAGTACTCAATTTAACTTTTCCTTTACCAATTCATCAACGCTCGGCTTAACCTAGCCAAAAATGACTTGAATACATCAGGCAATGCAAGAGGAAAGAATTTTAATTAACAAAATAATGATTTTTATACAATTTGTAAAAAGTCAACCAAAGTCAACTCCCCGAGCCCCCACCTCGGAACCCGACAAAATTTACCAAAACTGAATACCCATTCTGATATGAGTTAATCCATACAAAAATTAACTAATTCCGACACCATTTGGTCCCTCAAATCATCACTTTATATTTTTGAAAGCTTTCATAATTTCCCCCCAAATTTTCCTTTAGATTGTCATGAATTTGATGTTAAATATAAGATATAATTACAATATATAGTTGGAAATTGATTAGAGACACTTACCCAATGATTTGTTATGAAAATCTTCTTTCAAAATTGCCAACTCTCGGAGTTAGGGTTCAAGGAATATGAAAATGAGCAAAAACTCGAGTTACATAGCTGAAAACAAGCTGCAGATCTCGCATTTGAGATCCAGGTTCGCAATTGCGAACCCTCAAAAAGAGAAGAAAGCCTTCGCAATTGCGAACAAGGAAGGGCAGGAAAAGGTCACATTTGCAATTGCGAACAAGGCATCGCAATTGCGATGGATATGTTCGCAATTGTGACCATACCAGAAGCAACAGTTTTTTCTGACACAAAAATGAGCATAATTACTTCATACGATGTCCAAATTTGGTTATTCTTTTTCTATGGATCAATAATTACGATACCGATCTAATGGTTCAATAAAAACTAAATTTGGAGCTCATTTGCTTAATGTGGTGCCCTTTATTCCCAAAGAAACAACGTTGAAACATCAAATAAGAGTGCAATATAACCCGAAACACACCTAGGCCCCCGGCGCCCCGTCTACATACAAAACAAGTCATATAACCTAGCACGGACTCGCTCGAGGTATAAAATCATACCAAAAAATGCCGAAACGACAAATCACACCACGAATCGAGCTATGAACTTCCAAATCTTCCAACTTCAAAAATTTGTGCCAAAATGATCAAATCCACCCGTAATGACGCCAAATTTTGCAGACAAGTCCAAAATGACATTACGGAGCTGTTCCAACTCTCGAAATCACATTTCGACCCCGATATGACAAAATACAACTATGGGTCAAACTTCTCCATTTTCCAAACTTTAACTTTTCCAACTTTCGCCGAGACGCCTCAAATTACCCTGCAGACCTCCAAATACGAATCCAGACGCACGCCTAAGTCCAAAATAACCATACGAAGCTGTTGACATCACCCAAAACTCATTCCGGGGCTATTTAATCAAAATTCCAATTTCGGTCAAATTCTCACAGTTTAAGCTTCCAAAACTAGTTTCCTTCTTCCAATTTAACTCTGAATCATCCGTTAACTGAATTCAACCATGCACGCAAGTCGATACACATATTATGAAGCTGTTCAAGACCTTAGGATGCCGAACGGAGCTTAAATTCTTTAAACAACTAACCGAGTCATTACATCCTCCCCCTCTTAAAACCAATGTTCGTCCTCAAACGTGCCAAGATTCGCCTCAAAATCCTCAAGTTGCTGAATGCACATTTCCAACATACACCCCCGGGAGATTCCACGTCACCCCAATCTACATAAACCTGACAACATTATCTCAACTGAAATTTAGCCTTTCTATCAATACCAATAAGCCTCATAGCCAGAATTCTCACTTTCCATCCGTTTCCAAAGACTAAATTTCTAAATACATACCTAGCATCAGTCTCAACCATTTACATGAATTCGTGCCCACCCATATAGTACAACTGTAAAACATGACACATTGTACATAGGTCCACTGTAACATTGTTGATCATAATATTCGCTCGAAACCAAATTCAGCACGGGCCCTAAGCCTTATATTCAATAGGGACTCGTTTCAAACCTCCACAACACTGGCGATGATACAATAACCATGAAAGCCGTATAACTAAACACCCGAATTATGTGCAACCCACATATATATATATCCGCCTTGTCATGCCACATGTGCAATATGTCAATAGTAGCAATAGTACGACAGAAACCTCGTGCATCACAGTATTAACAACCGCATGGCAAAAACATTATGCACTACCACAACAAGTAACACAACAACAATGAAAATATATACAAGAACACGACAAGTAAATCCATTCGAGAAATTTCGATCACAAGGAGACGGTAAAACTATCTCACAAGGAATAACCACAATATAGAATACTAAGCGTAATAAGAACAGCTCCACAAGGGGGAAAATAATGTCAAACAATGATCCTACAATATGTAGTTCAACAACAAGGAATTAAGACAAATCAAATAATTCTATATAAGGAAATGTCAACTAAATATAGTATACCTAAACTTATTTTAAGGTTGGGCAAATTACGAAGAATATACAACAATTTCAATTAAGGATGAGAAGCGGGAAGACAATCATAACCTGAATTAGGACTAAACAATTACAAAAGGGATAGTAATGGTTTAAAATAAAGACAAGCAATTATGAAAGATTGCATGACAGAAGTGGTAAAAATCTTTAATTAAGCAAAATAAGAGTCAAATAGACAATAAGAATGAATCATAAAGAAATTCATTCCAATTAAAGCAAGTAGAGGTGCAACTAGTAAATGGAAGCTCAATCATATCAAGAACAACTTTATACTCAGTGAATTTAAGGACCTAAGAACTGTAAAAGGCCAACTTTACACAAATAAGTCCGAACATGCACTCGTCACCTCTCGTAAACGAACTACAATCAACATAGAAGACTCAAATCCTAAGGGGAAGTCCCCCATTCGAGTTTAGGCAAGATACTACCTCAATCCGACCAATTCAATACTCAATATAGATTTTCCTTCACCAATTCATCAGCACTCGTCTCAATCTAGCCAAAAATGACTTGGATAGATTAAACAATGCAATAGGAAACGATTTTAATTAACAAAACTATGATTCTTATACAATTTGCAAAAAGTCAACAAAAGTCAACTCCTCGAGCCCGCACCTCAAAATCCGACAAAATTTACAAAAACTGAATACCCATTCTGATACGAGTTCTCCCATACGAAATTTATCTAACTCTGACATCATTTGGTCCCTTAAATCATCATTTTACGTTTTTGAAAGATTTCACAAATTTACCTTTAGATTCTTATGAATTTGATGTTAAATCTAAGATATAATCACATTATGTAGTTGGATATTGATTAGAGACACTTACCCTATGATTGGTATAAGAATCTACTCATAAAATTGCCTACTCTCGGAGTTAGGGTTCAAGGAATATGAAAAATGAGCAAAAACTCGAGTTACACAGCTGAAAACAAGCTGCGGATCTCGCATAAGCGAAGAAAGCCTTCGCAATTGCGAACATGGAAGGGATGGAAAAAATTGCATTTGTGACAAAATTTTTGCAATTGCGAACTGGGCATTGCGATGGATATGTTCGCAATTGCGACCATACCAGAAGTAGCAGTTTTTCCTGACATAAAAATGAGCATAACTTCCTCATACGATGTCAAAATTTGATGACTCTTTTTACTATGGCTCCATAATTATGACACATATCTAATGGTTCAATAAAAATCAGCTCATTTGCTTAATGTTGTACCCTTTATTCCCAAAGAAACGATATTGAAACATCAAATAAGAGCGCAATACAACCTAAAACACACCCGAGGCCCTCGGGACCCCGTCTACACACACAAACAAGTCATATAACCTAACGTGGACTTGCTCGAGGTCTCAAATAATATCAAAGAACACCGAAACAACGGATCACACCACGAATCAAGCTATGAACTTCAAAATATTCCAACTTCAAAAACTTGTGTCAAAACCGATCAAATCATCCCGGAATGACACCAAAATTTGTAGACAAGTCCAAAATGACATAACGAAGCTGTTCCAACTCTCAAAATCACATTCCGACCCCAATATCACAAAATTCAACTATGGGTCAAACTTCTCCATTTTCCAAACTTCAACTTTTCTAACGTTCGCCGAAATGCCTTGAATTATCCTACATACCTTCAAATCCAAATCCAGATGCACGCTAAGTCCAAAATCACCATACGAAGCTGTTGAGAACACCTAAAACTCATTCCTGGGCCATTTACTTTGTAAGGTCCCATAAATAATTTTTGGTCTCAAAACTTAGTAACCCATGCCGTCGACTGTGAATATATGTTAGGAATGTCGCCGCGGTTCGGACCCTTGGCAGTGATCTAAGCCTTTAAAAATTAAAAGAATCAATTTTCCAGAAAATTATCATTTATGCGGCCCAGAATGCGGTCGCAGATCAGCTATGCGGACCGCATTCCTGCCGCATAGTGAGTCAGAGAGTTGGTCTAAGTTGATGTTGAAAATGCGGTCCATTATGCGACCGCATAATCAATATGCGGACCGCATTCCTGCCGTATAGTGAATCAGAGAGTTAGTCTAAGTTGATGTTATAAATGCGGTCCATTATGCGACCGCATAATCAATATGCAGACTGCATTTCCACCGCACCAACCCAGGTAGAGATGTCCAGTAATTTGGGGTCAGTTCTACGGTCCAATATGCCGACCGCATTTCAATTATGCGGTCGCATAGTGCCACCGCAGATCTTACCCGGACTTCCATTTTCTAAAATTTAAAACCCGACCCCCCTTTCTAATATAACACCCCAACCCCTCATTTTTACATATTTTCTGAACAAAATAAGAGAGAGGGAGGAGGGGTTCTTGAGAGAAGGTTCCTTTTCTTCAAAAATTTGTTCCTCAAATTTATCTGGTCCGGGGAAATTTTAAAGCAAGTGTCTTCATCTCCATTTCTACAGGTGAAATCCCTACCCCATTTTCATTGACTTTCAAATTTATTGAGAGGGGAAAAGTCTCATGCATTAATTCTTGATAATAGGGGTTGAAACATCATGCATGTTTATTAAAATCTAAAATCTAGTAAGAGTAGTTGGGAAGGAGTAAAGAATTGTGTAAAGAAGGGTTGATAACCTAAATAAACTCGGATAGTAATTGTGAATTTCAAATTCTAAGAAATATGTGTTAATTTGTAAACTAGATTGACGTGGCTAGATTGCTTGGTGACTGATAATAGGAGTTTAAAAAGGGAATTCGACTCCAGGTATATATGGCTAACCTTGACTTTGTAAAATCGCCTCGTTGGTGTTCAATGTTTGGTATGTAACATTCACGTGGGTAATTTGTGAAATTTGTGTGATTGCATGGTTGTGATTATGATATGTGGTATTAGATGAAAAACAAATGACGTAAGGAAACTGTAAGTGATGCAACTGAAATGATTGTGATATTAACACCTATGGCTTATCGTGGGCAAGTATTGTTGTAACGTGAAACACTGTGAATTGTGGAAGATGACGGAAATAGTATTAATGGTTATGGAAACACTTGAAAAAAATTATTGTTGATATTCCTCATGAAGTGTTGTTGTGATCCTTGTGAATTGTTCATTGCTGTTATTGTGATTGTTTGTGAATTGAAAATGTACAGTGGGATCGGGTTGCGTGCCGCAACACGAAGTAATAAGATGCGGGTTGTGGTGATAAGGGTGGCCGAGGTAATAAGGGTGGACGAGGTAATAAGGGTGGAAAGTGATCGAAATCACTGTTGAAATGAAAATATGAGCAAAAATGTGAAATCTATTGATGTGGAAGGGGAAACAGGAGAGTGTGTAAAACTTGTTTGGCTTGAATGTTCTTTCTTTATGGAATTGATTGTTGTTTCTGTTACTGTTACTTATTTTTCTATGGCTTGAGTTTACTTGGCGTAAAGTTTGTTATACATACCAGTACAATTCAAGTGTACTGACGTCCCTTTTTGCCGGGGGCGCTATATTCGTGTCATGATTGTAGGTGGATCTGCAGCAGGTATTCCAGCCCACCGATCGTAGCTCCATCTACGCCTTTCGTCAACTGTTTTGGTGAGCCCCATTCCTCTCGGGTCCCTACGTGGGTTAGGCCGCTTGTCTCTGTAGTTTTGTTTTGCGGTTGTGTAAGGTATAGCCGGAGCCTTGTTACCGGCAAGTACTGTATTATCCCGCTGTATCTTTAGAGGCTCTGTAGACAGTGGATGTAGGTTAGAAGCTATGTATATTCGTATTTCTTTTGTTGGGCAGCGAATTGGTAATTTCACTAATTATTATGTATGTATGTTTTGAAAAAGGGTGATCTAAAAATTAATTATATGGCTAGTTCTTGGAATACCGAATAAGGAAAATAAGGGGTGGCTCATGGGTTAGGAAAGGCACCCAGGTCCGCTTGACTGGGGATAACCGGTCGAGCGGCGGTCATGTCCCTCGAGTTTGGGGCGTGACATACTCAAAAGTCCAATTCCGGTCAAATTTTCACTATTTAAACTTCCAAAAGTAGTTTTCTTCTTCCAATTTGACTCTGAATCATTCGTAAACTGAATTCAAACATGCACGTAAGTCGATACACATATTATGAAGTTGTTCAAGACCTTATGATGTCAAACAAAGCTTAAATTCTCAAAACAACCGACCGTGTTGTTACAAGGATTGACTTATATATGTTAAGGCTATCTCTTATTTCCTTTTGGCACGACCCATGCGATACAAACGAAACGAGTAATACACAACCTCCATAAATAACTCTATTCATAAAAGTATTAGAGGTGCCTATATTCTTGAATTCCCATATGTCTTATTATCTGTCGTTTATTTATGGGTCTCAAAAAATACATAAGTCGGTTTATTTCATGATATTAAGGAGAGACTTAATGGTCTTATGATGTTCTGAAAGATTTTTTTTGATGTGCTTCTCGTGCAATGCATTTATTTATACATGAACATTGACACATGACCAGATGGCATTATATACGCGTATATATGTATATATGTATATGGGATATGGGAAAAGGTTAAGGCGTTATATACGCATCACCACCTAATCAGCTGGTTTATATTGATGATTTTGCCCACAGTGGCCGAGATGATATGATGGGATGCTCTCAGAGGCTTGATAATGTTATGTACACCTATACCTATGCATGACACGACATTTACACGCACGTGCATGGCATTATAAAACTTCCAGGATTTACTAAGTTATTTAGAGTTACAGGTGGAATTCCTTATTCCATGTTTCATCTATGTCTCTTATGTATTGATTTTCATGCCTTACATATTCAGTAAATTATTCGTATTGATGAACTATTTCCTAAACGCATGCCCACAAGTGCAGGTAGACAAGCTGACTGTTCCTCTCTTTAGGATCCTTGATCAGCGCGAGTTGGTGCTCAATTTGATCCGTAGCAGCTTTTGACCTTAATACGATATATTTGTATACATATATAAGTATGACGGGGCCCACTATTATCCTTGTACAGTTCTATATTATAATAGAGCTCTGTAGACAGTTATGTAGGGTTGGATAGTATGTGGCCTTGTCGGCATCCAGTTTTGTGTATATTGTTGTCTATAGCAGCCTTGATGGCTCGCCCCATTATATTTCGCACGTATAAATACATATGTCTTTTGTATAGGTTTCTATCAGGTATGTTATTCATTTTTTATATCTTAGACGCATGTAAGGATGTTCGAAAAGTAGGACTCGAACACCCGTCGCGGCACATTAGAGAGGGTCATGATAAAAATGGTATCGGAGCAGTTTTGCCCTAGGGTTGTCTACAAACCATGTATAGTAGACTCTTGTTAATGGGTGTGTTGTGCACCACACTTATAGACAGGAGGCTACAGGACATATAGGATGTTATCCTATCTTCTTATCTTAGACCGTACGATAAAAGAATTCATGTTCCTAACAATATGTTATATTTTTATCAATGTATCCAAAGACTACAGTCGCCCAAAAGAGAATGTCTATGGCTGGTGAGACTACTAGTTGAGCGCCAAGGGTTACTAGGGCTCAGGGAGAGTCTCATAGTGAGATTCCATCTTAGACTTACAAACCCTACCCTCTGTAGAAGTGCTTTAAGGTGCTCCGGCTCCAGCGGCCGCCCATGTACGTTCCGCCGCTTAGCCAAATGTACCGGGTCAGGATATGAGATATATTATTCAGGTATTAACTCGATTAGTAGCCGTACAGGCTCGACATCAAGAAGTAGGTATTGGTTATGCAAATAGGCCCGTCAGTGCGGGGGTTCATGATTTCATTAATTTGGACCCTCCGGTATGCACTGGAGAAGATCCAAATGAGGACCCTTAGGTATTTATTGATTGGATGCAGAGGACTTTGAGGGTAATGAAGGCCACTATGATTAAGTCAGTTCAACTAGCTTTAATCCAAGAGGTTGCAGTTAATTGGTACGAGTCTTAGGAATTGCCTAGTGGTGAGAAAGCCCCATCCAACAGTTTGGTAGGAGTTTACAGATGATTTTCTTCGTCATTATCTACCACCAGAGTTTAGACAGGCCAGAGTTGATAGGTTCCTGCTCCTTCGGCAGGGTAACGTGGGTGTTCGAGTTATAGTCTTTAGTTTGATTCATTGCCTAGGTATGCTCCCATAATTGTATCTAAGATGGAGGATCGGGTTCAACGATTCATGATAAGGTTAGAGCCGAACTTGCTTAAGGATTGTATGTCAGTCTCACTTCTGCCAGACATGGATATTTGTTGTATTGAGGGATACACTCAGGGTGTAGAGGAGCATAAGTAGAAGCAGAGGGCCGATCATGAGCATGATAAGGCCTAGAATAAGAGAGTGAGGTCTTCAGGTCCTTATGGTGAGTTTCGTGGTGGTCAGAGACAACAATACCCGAGGTATCCAGCCCAGTCATCGGCTAGAGCATCCCTTTAGTTTGGCGATAAGAATTTTGATCGTTCCACATATTTATTGTTTGGTAATAATTCCAAGGCCTCAAGTTGTCAGTATAGGGGTAAGTCAAGTTAGATAAGGCCGCCCTTGCCATGATGTGTCAGTGTGGTAAGCAGCATATCGGGCAATATCGTATGGGGTTGGGTATTTGTTATACTTGTGGTTATTGGGGCCACATTATGAGGGATTGTCCGATAAGAGGTGATACAAGCATAGCTCAGCCAGTGGGATGTGTATCTAGTTTGTCATCATTAGTAGGCCCCCCTAGGCAAGGTTCACAAGCACCAATAGGTCGTGGTAGAGGCCGAGGCGGAGCATCTAGCTCTAACGGTCCTCAGAACCGCATTTATGCGTTAGCTGGACAATAGGATCAGGAGTCATTGCCTGATGGTTTTATAGGTATATTATCAGCCTCCTCAAATAATGTATATGCACTAATTGACCCATGTTTCACCTTATCATATGTTACTCCGTTGGTTGCTATTAAGTTTGGAATAAAAAATGAATTGGTTAAACTTTTTGAGGTGTCTACACAAGTTGGAACTCAGTGATAGATAAGCGAGTATATCGAGGTTGTATAATAGTAGCTCATAGTCAATTTACATTAGCGGACCTAATTGAGTTAGATATGGTAGAATTTGATGTTATAATAGGTATGGATTGGTTTGCTTGTTGTCATTCCAGCGATGATTGTAGATAAAAGATGGTCCAATTTCTAGGGGAGTCTGTTTTAAAGTGGAAAGGTAATACAGCGTCGCGAAGAGATAGATTTATTTCATATCTCATGGCAAGGAAGATAATCAGAAAGGGTTATATTTATCACTTAGTTCAGGTTTAGGATATAAAAGTAGAGTCACCAACCGTTTAATCTATCCCAGGGATTAATGAATTTTTCGATGTTTTCCCTGATGAGCTTCTAGATCTTCCGCCAAAGCGAGAAATTGAGTTTGCTATTGACATACAACCAGATACTGAACCAATATCTATTCCTCCCTATAATGGCCCCCATAGAGCTAAAAAGTTGAAGGAACAATCAAATGACTTTCTTGAAAAAGCCATTTTTAGACCTAGTACATCAGTGTGGGGAGCACCTGTGTTATTTGTGAGGAAGAAAGATGGTTCCTTATGGATGTGTATTGATAATAGATAGTTGAATAAGGTGATGATCAAGAATAAGTACCTGTTCCCGAAGGTATATGATTTATTGGATAGCTGCAAGGTGCAAAGTGTTTCTCAAAGATAGACTTGAGCTTCGGATACCATCAAGTAAGGGTTAAGGAGAAAGATATTCCGAAGATAGTATTTAGGACCAGATATGGGCACTTTGAGTTTTTTGTTATGTCGTTTGATTTGACCAATGCCCCAGCAGTATTCATGGATTTGATGAACCATGTATTCAGACCCTTTTTAGACTTGTTCGTAATTGTATTTATTGATGATATATTGGTAAATTCTTGTTCAGAGGCTGAGCATGCAAATCATTTGTGTACTCTGTTCAGAGTTCTACAAAAAGGGAAGCTGCATGCAAAAATTCTCTAAATGTGAATTCTCGTTGAATTCTGTAGCTTTTCTTGGGAATATCATTTCGGATGAAGGTATCTGGGTTGATACACAAAAGATTGAGGCAGTAAAGACCTGGCCTAGACCCACAACACCAACGCAGGTTCGTAGCTAGGATTTGGCAGGTTATTATAAGAGGTTAGTAGAAAGATCTTCTTCCCTTTTAGCACCTTTGAAAAAGTTGACTCGGAAGGGAGCAAAGTTTCAATGGACCGATGCTTGCGAACGTTGTTTCCAGGAATTGAAGGACAAATTAACTTCAGCACCAATTCTAATGCTCCTAGAAGGGACTGATGGTTATGTTATCTATTATGACGCTTCAGGCATTAGATTGGGTAAGGTACTGATGCAACATGGTAAGGTTGTAGCTTATGCTACTAGACAACTAAGGAAGCACGAGAAGAATTACCTGACCCTCAATTTGGAGTTCGCCGCAGTGATTCATGCACTAAAGATATGGAGGCACTACTTGTATTGTGTTCATGCTTACATCTATATGGAGCATAAAAGCCTCTAGTATATCTTCAAGCAAAAGGAAGTGAATTTACGTCAAATGAGATGGTTGGAGCTAGTTAAAGACTATGACGTTAATATTTTAAACCATCAAGGGAAGGCAAACATAGTAGCCGATGCGCTAAGCCGTACATATATGGGTACCCTATCATATTTACAGTCAGAGAAGAGGGGAATAGCCCATGAGATTCATCAGCTAGCCAGTCTTGGAGTTAAATTATTGGATTAAGGTGATATCGGAATTACTATTCACGACACGGTAACATCCTCTTTAGTAACTGAAGAAAAGAACGCTAATGAAAGGATCCTGTGTTAGCTCATTATAAGGATACAAAAACAGTTTGAGATTGCGGAAGATGGGGTCCTCAGATGTCGAGGACGATTATGTGTCCATAATGTTACAGGGCTGCGTCATCAAATTATAGGAGAAACTTACTATTATCATTATTCTATCCATCCAGGAGCAACAAAGATGTATCATGATATCAGGGAAGTATATTGGTGGGACGAAATGAAAAATTATATAGCGGAGTTTGTTGCTCTGTGCCCTAACTATTAGCAGGGCAAGATTGAGCATCAAAACCCAGTGGATTATGGCAGGCTATAGAGATTTTGACTTGGAAATGGGAAGTAGTCAATATGGATTTCATCGTAGGCTTACCTCGTACCCAGTGAAAGTTCAATTCTATGTGGGTGATTTTTGATAGGCTTAAAAAATCAACCCGTTTTCTGCCCGCTAGGACAATATATTCCGCATAGGATTATGCAAGGATTTATGTTAAGGAGATAATACAACTGCATGGTATCCCTACATCTATTGTCTCGGATAGAGGAGCTCAATTTACAGCTAACTTCTGGATGTCCTTCCAAAAAGGATTGGGAACTAAGGTAAGTCTTAGTACAACATTTGTTCCCTAGATAGATGGAGAGGCTTAGCGTACTATTCAGACATTTGAGGATATGTTACGGGCTTTTGTGATATCTTCATCTACCAGCTTATTGAGTTTGCTGTTTACCTTAAAAATGGTAATTACAATTAGATTTGATTTTTATGGTTCTAAAAATACGTGATTTATTTTTAAGCTAGTTGTTAGATTGTAGATTTTAAGAGTAAGACTAGAAAATAAGATAAGAGCTTGAAGATAGCGTGACAAGCAAACCGAGCGGCTGAGAGTTGGGGTCTCGGCCTAGCCTATACCGGGCCTCGAGGTTGAGCAAAATCATTGGACTGTGTATAGCTGATGAAGGACTAACAATCCTAAAAGCTTTGGTGATGGCTCTTTAAGATTAATGATGACTAATAAAGGAAGAACAATCAATAAAACACGATAAATGTAAGCAATGCAATAAATGTAAGCAATAAAATCAAGGGAGAATGTGTTTAAGTTAGAGAGTAGAGAATGTTCTTGTTCTAATATTGAATATATTGTCTTACAAAATGATAAGGATCCCCCTTATATATGACGGGGAATTCCAATAAGGTTGTCACGGCCCAAATCGGAGGGCCGCGACAGGCACCTGGTACTTTATTCAACCGAGTATTAATTTAACATATCTTTCTTATCATACTATCATGGGTAAATGGGCTAGAAGGGCCATCATGATATAACCAGAATAAAATATAAGGGAATAATTGACATAGGACAACCCAACATGTAATACAAACTTATACATGTGACATACGGTCCTATAAGACCAAAATGAACACTCGTACACTGAACATAGGGCAACAAGGCCATACAATCTTTCATATACATGACATCTATCTACAAGACTCTAAGAGTACTTACACATCATAAAGGTTGGGATAGGGCCTGCCATACCAATTGATATATGTCCAAATCATACTGACAAAATAGGCAACTCCGGAATGAGTGGAGTGCATCAACACCTTCCACTGGGCTGATAGCCTACTAGGAGGAATGTCAACCTATCTATCGGGACCTGCAGGCAAGAAATGCAGCATCACCAGGCAAAAAGGACGTCGTACGAATAAAGTATCGACTATGTAAGGCAGGAAAGCATAAACAAGAACAGTAATGTAAAGAGAGAGAGAGAGAGAGGAGATACAACCCGTAACTTCTGAGTGCCTCTGGGGATACTGATATGAAATGCAAAATACATATATACACATAAACTTTGAAAAACATTTGCCTCTGTGGTCATCATCATCATTATATCAGACCCGGCCTCAAAGAGGACTCCGTAAAAATTTATCCGATCGTCATAAGGCTCGGTAGAATCGTACCCGGCCATATGGAGCTCGGTAAACCCAACTGATAAGTGGTTGTACAATAGGTGCCGTACCCATCCGACTATAGCTCAGCTCGGTAGAGTAAAATAGATACTATATATAATGCATGCTGGACTCATGAAATCACGTTCTAAAACTTTCGGAGTGATGTAAGGTCGTTGTAACTTCGATTAAAATTATGTACATTCATACCATCAATATGAACCTCAGTAGGATTGAAGGATCATACATACTTGGTTAGAATAACTTTATGAGGAAAGAACAACATGGACAACCTTAGTTGCTAGGAGTAGATCCTTTATGAAATAGCGTATCATTTCACTTTAGATCATGCCAAAAGAAAGATGGAAGTGCCTTCACATACCTTATCACAATCCTTTATAACACCAAGTTGAACTCTCCTCTTCACACCTTTATCTAAAACAATGATTATAATACTATCATCTAGTTATGAAAGGTACAATTATTGCACAACGGACGACAAGCTTATTTTGTATAAAAACAGGCAACATCTCCCCTATAATCCGTACTTCATCCAAATTCAAGATACTCCAAAAACATAATAAAAAAATAATAACAACATATATACATTATTTTCCAGCCTTATATTACACCATTAAATAATACAAAATAGTTCAACACACTCCAATCTTTTCATGCACAAAAGGACCACCGTACTAGTGTCAAACGACCCGGAAATGTTACAACGAACGACCAGCCCACCACCCTACATCTATATGGTGTTTATATACACACTTAATCCTCAAAAACTACAAAAACGGTAGTAAAACACACAGCCCAATAGCAAAACAAAACAATCCACAAAATAGTCCGCTACAAGTGAATAACTCGAATTCACGGCTTCCGATCACCGTCCCGTGAGTTCTTACAAGCATAGAATGACTAACATGAATTTATAGAAGAAAAATGAATTAAAGAGAGCAGTAAACTTACCTTATTTGTTGGATAGCTCAGCCCTTTTCTTGGTTCTTCAAACTCTAGGTTTTACTCCCAATTAGAACTTGAAAGGGAGAGAAAATCAATTAGGGTTTGTGGGTAGTTTTTTGGGGGAAGTTTTCAGGGGTTGAGGTCTGGTTATTTGTGCTATATAATGAGGTTTATATTGCAGGAAATAAGACCTTAAATGGGATATTTGTCTGACCCTAAATTGCTTCTTTTTGGGTTCTCATTTAACCAAGTAGGTGACACACCTACTTGTCACCTAGCAGCCTGCGCAATCTTACAAAACTGCATATATCTCTCTACTCCGATGTCATATTAATAAACGATTTAATGAGTTAGAAAATAGACTCATAGAACTTCAATTTGATGGTGTAACTCCACATAATTATAAGTATATTGGGAGAAAATTGCAGTTATTTTTTACATAAGTTTCAACACATTTATGAATGTAACTTGTGATGTCCTTTTTCAGCTTTTGTTCCACAACTCGCTTGACTTCAAATCATATCACATGTCTACCATAAGACTAAAATAACTCATACCATGATCTCCTTATAATTTTAAACACCCTATTCATGCCCCAAAATTACATGTTACAACATTACCAACTTGTCGGCTTTCGACGAAACTTATTTTCTTCAATTCATTTAGCTTCTAAGACTTCAAACCCTCTTGGTACTTGGTATTCATGATCTTAAAAATTTTTAACCTCCATTGTAACATGATTAACTTACTTTATGTACTTTCAAAGTTGATCTCATTTTTGAGCTTACATCAATTGACTTATGAATACTCTCAAGTATGAAGACATGGGGTGTAACAAAGGTACAAATGCATTTATTACAAAGATGTACGGCTGATACAACCATTTAATGACACAGTACGGGCTTGTACTAGCCTAATAGAGTTGGTCAGCTTTAACCATGTGCCTTGGTAACTTTCCGTTTGTGCATCATAACCACCAATTTGCACTGTTCCGAGGTCGAATATTTAGAACCCTTGGGGTCGAGCCTCGATCCTTCTGGGGAGGTGCTTATGAAGTGTAATAATGACCACAAAATTGGAGTCTCTAATTTTCACCATATACAGATAGTCGCCGCATTTCTCAGAGTAAAATGATAAGAAATGATTTTGACCTTGAACTCATCGAACCTCTTGTGATGATGTCATGCTCGTGATGTTAGTGTCCGAAGTGATTGAAAATATCCTATAAGTCCGTCTTCCTGAAAGCGTTGATTATACCATTGGTTACGCTACCTTCATCCTATAAATGAAGGTTACTTGAGCCAAATATTATTCAATCTTTTTCTAACAACATTTGGCCCTTTCCCTTCTCTCCATCCTATTCCAAATTTCTATCTTTACGATACAAACTTGTGGCCATAAGGCCATACGAGAAAAGCTTTGTCCGTTATGTAGTGGCTCTTTTTCAAAGCCCTTCCCTACTGATTGGGATTATGCTGAGTTGTTGTTGTTGTTGGCTCAAAATAATGAGGGAAAGGTCTCAAATTCTTCTCGTATCAGAAGATATGTGGACTGTGAACCGCTGTTCAACCCTATTTACTTCAACCTGGTGTGGCACCTCATTCCCTTTGCTTTCCATGGAGTAAGGTGGCGTCATCTCTTAACCTTTGCATCCCACACCGATGAAATGTTTCAAGAAGTGGATTCACAATAGTAATGCTGACGAGACCTATACTCGCCAAATGTTTCACCAAGCCACAATTTTCTCTTCCTGTTAAAACCTTTTGCTCTTTGATAGGCTATATCAGCTACGGAGGAGGACCTCAAATATATTGTTCCGAAGGTTGAAATGGGGTCCTCGAGGAAATAGTTCTCGTAGATGTCGCTCCCGAGGATATACTCTCGAAAGTAGATTAGGCTTTTTAGTTGTTATTTTTTGCTTCTTTGTTTCTATGTATGGACCCCTCGTGAGATTTTTTAATCATCGTTTATTAATATAAAAGGTTTCTTCAACTTGTCTTTGACTTGTGCTGGATTCCCTTTCGCCTGTGTTTGTAAAAAATCCGAGCATGTGACTTTATCGATCAGCACGAATACTGGACTAGGACATATGTATTCCTTTGGTTCTTGATTGGATAATATGATATTCCCTGAAACCCTTTACCATCTCTTGGACTAAGTCTAGATTGATTCGATATTAACTTAGGCCGTCAGGACTTCTAACTTCGAAATTAGTGAGAGTAGGGCCTCAAATTTTAGAACAATGTCTAGCCCTTTTAGGTCGCGAACCGCGGGGGAACCTGTGAAATTCCTAAAATACCCCTAGTCAGTGTAAAAACCGAAGGGGGTATCACTTTTCCTTCATTTTTGTCATTCAAGCTCGAATTTTGCAAGATTTCTTCATCCTACCAAGACCTCCAACCCCTCCCATCTTCAAGGTAAGTAATACTTATGATCTTGGTGTGAAATTCCATCATTTATACACTAATATTGATGAAATCTTCACTTAAACACATAGAATTTTCAAGAAATTCCTTCAAGAACACAAAGAAGGGTTTTGCAAGATTTCTTCCAAAAAGGAAATCCTACACCTTAGACTTACATATATGGAGTTATTATGGAAATATGAGTATGGATTAAGTAGTGTAACTCATGGGATAGTGATTGGAAGCCATAGGTGCCTAACCTAGGTTGTGTTGGTATTGTAAAGATTGTGAGATGGGCTATTGAGGTATGATTCTTGGGGTAATAGTATTATGTTTTCATGCATGTACAAATTAGGCTTGTGGGAAGATTGATGTATATAAATAAATAAAGATGGGGTTGGGGCATGAAGGAAGTCTTGTAAACGAGATTAAAAATCGAAATGCTCAACTAGTGTTCGATAAAATGCTCAAATGAGTTGAAACCATGAATACCTTCCTAATTTGTGTTCTATTTTGTTATGTCTCAAGTAGATTGGGATTGATAGAATTTTTGAAACGTCGTAGTAACTTAAGGAAAGCTTAAACGAGGTATGTATGGCTAACCTTAACTCTTGTAGAATCCCCTTGTTGTGACGAGCATACGGTATATGTACCTTGTATGAAAATATGTGAATTGATTGCCTTAGTTGATTTCCCTACCACCAAGTTATATGTGATTGTGAGATGTGATTTGATGTGCCTATTTTGTTATGTGCAAAGTTGTAAAAGCTTGAGGATGTCGACATGGAAGTATGTGTTTACTTATGTGAACTATTTGTGAATTATTGTGATTAATGTGCCTTGAAAGTTGTTGGTTAAGTCTTCCAATATGATGGTGCAAGTAAATGGAAACAAACCAAATGTGGGTGTGTGAATGTGTTTGTGTGGTAAGAGCTATGTAACAAATGATGGAAAGAAATCGTAATTGATGCAATTGGAACAACTGTGGTAATAATATGTATGGCTTGTCGTGGGCAATTATTGTTGTAACATAAAATGCATATGAGTTGTTGAATATGATGGAAATGGTATTGATGGCTACGAAAATTCTTGTGAATTATTGTGGTTGTTCTTTGAGAATTGTTGTTATTGTTCTTTGTGAATTGTTGATGTTGTTGTTGTTGTTGTTGTGTTGTTTGTGAATTGTGATTGTTCGGTGGGATCGGGTTGTGCGCCGCAACACGAAGTAATAAGGTGTGGGTTGTGATGATAAGGGTGGCCTAGTAATAAGGGTGGAAAGTGATCGAAATCACTATTGAAATGAAAATATGAGAAAATTGTGAAATCATTGATGTGAAAATGTTGAAAAGGGAAAGGAGAGATTGTGAAACTTGTTTGGCTTTGGTTGTTCCAGAAAATTGTGAAATCATTGATGTGAAAATGTTGAAAAGGGAAAAGGAGAGATTTTGAAACTTGTTTGGCTTTGGTTGTTCATTTCATGTGCATTAATTGTTGATTCTATTACTATTCGGTTTTTGTGTATTGGTTGATCTTACTTGGGATGAAGTTTGTTCATACATACTAGTACAATTCAAATGTACTGACGTCCCTTTTGCTGGGGGGCGCTACATTCGTGTTATGATTGTTGGTGGTTCTATAGCAGGTACTCTAGTCCCCCGACAGTTGCACCTCCTCCACTTTCCATCAGCTGTATTGGTGAACCCCTTTCCTCTCGGGGCCCTGCGTGGCTCATACCGCCTTTCCTCCGGAGTTTATTTTGGTATTCGTGTAAGGTATAGCCAGAGCCTTGTTGCCGGCATTTCCATATTATCCTTCGATTGTATTTAGAGGCTCCATAGACAGGTTGTGTGTGGTGTCAGGCATGCAAATTTAAAATAGAAATATCGATGGTTGGCAATGATGTATAAAACTTGTAATACCTTTAATATGGAGAGTGAAGTTGCTAATGAAAATGAAATGGAAATCGTTAATGATGTGTTTATAGAATTGGATTAACGGAGTCCATCTACTATTTATTCATGAGTTAGTTTGGTTAGAATGAGACCTATCAGGCTTGCTCGGTCGGGTTTACTCGGTTGAGCGCCGGTCGTGCTCCTCAGATTTTGGGGCGTGACAAACTTGGTACCAGAGCCTAAGATTTTAAAGAGTCCTAGGATGTCTCGGAGCCGTGTCTAGTAGAGTCCTCCTTATCGGTGTGTTGTCGACCACATCTATAAGTTGGAGGCTATTCAGACATTTAGGAATTTCACCCTTCTTTGATACTCCAGATCGTGCAATATAGCTCAAGATAGGGAGCTGACTTCCTCTCTAAGTCTTATTCTTAAGATTGGTCATTTTGATACTGTACTCCGAAAATTTGAAGCATGTAAGGAGGGATTGATCCCACCATTGAGTCCGAGTGGATCACCCAAGCACTTGTTAGAAGAATGTGTTGAGCCATGGAGGGATTAGTAGAATTTGTTGTTAAGGGGAGTACCCTTGTTCCTACTAATGTCACTGCACCACCAGATCATGTAGTATATCATCAGTATCTATGGCTATACCCCCATCTTTTAGAAATTGAGCTTCCATGGTGCCCGCGTAAATGTTATAAGTTCAAATATGATTGGTGCAGTACTCGTTTTGTTACATTTAGCGAATTATTGTTGTGAAAATGCATGTGTTAGGTACTTCTTCATGTGTTTAATATGTTATTCTTGGTAAATGAGGATATATGAATAATGTGAACTATGTGCTAAAATGCCTAGACTTCATGTCAAGTTTAAATTGAGATTTGATGTCAAATTGTGTGAGAAAAACTCGTTATGGTTAATTCCTCCAAAATGTTCTTACGCGTACCAAAGGTATTTGATTGATTGTGTCTGGTTCTTGGTAATGTATTAAGATGTTTGGAAGTGAAGTAAGTGACTGTGTAAATGTGGTAAAACTGAATGTTGGATTCTTGCTGTTAGTGATACTTTACATGAATTGGTGTTCTGACCCGATGTTGTGAAAGATGCATTCCAATATGATCAATGTGCTATTACTGACAACTTAAAAACGGTGCAAGGAATATGAATCATGTATTGAAATGCTAAGACCTTAAATTGAAATTGGAGATGCATTTATTATGTCAAACTATGTGAAATCCTCTGTGTATAAAGATGTTGAAATAAGTCAAATGACTTTGAGAAATAGGGTATGGCCAATGTGTCGAGAACACTAATTATAATTGTACCTGGTGATGCTTATGATATGAGGGAATATGAAACAGTTTATGATATTGATGTGAAATATGCGGAAATGATGTGGAATGCGGGAAAGAAGATATTGAGTTATGAAATGCGGCCTAGTGCCAAGTATGATGAGATAATTGTGGCCCCAAGTGCCGATGGACTAATATACGTAAAAATGGCATGATTCTTTTATTTGATAATGTGGTGATCATTTAAAGTGTTTGATTCATACTTGTGAATTCCTTAATATTGTATGAAACACATAGGTGTATAATTTGATATGTGAGCCCTATGAAAGGGCTATGAAATGCAGCCTAGATGTATGGAAATTATGTAAAAGCTATGTAATCCCTTTTATTTGGTAATGTGGTGATTGTTTAACGCTTTTGTTAAACCCTTATGATTTCCTTGTCCTTGCATAGATATATTCTTAAAAAGAATCTAAATTACAAAACATTTCATGCACCTGCTCTTTGAATTAGACGTATTATTCACAAAGTCTCTCGATCAAAGTTCTCTTACTTACACCTTCCTATGGAATTGAGCTCTATAATTATGTTCCTGAATTGAGTTATAGCACTATTGATACGTCCCACTTGCTTTTCCTAAATCCTCAACAAGGGACTATTCTCGATGAATTTTTTACAGAAATGTTTTATTTAAATGTACAACATCTGCTCACATGTGCTTATACATGCACCGTCGTAAAGTTTACCTCTGTGGTGTCAAGTTCCATGTAAAGCATCCAGTGTTGCAATCCTTCTCGAGTCACTCCTTTTTTCTCACCGATGTATATGGCTTCTATGGTTTGAACAGTCACTCTACTCTCTTGCGAGTATCATCATAAAACCTTCTCACTATCTAGTAACATACATGTATCTCTCAGTGCCTATCATATGAGTGCATATCACTCAAAATGGTCACCGTGTGCATAAAGTCTCTCTGAAAAATTGAGATCCTCACATCCCCATCACAGAATATCTTATGTCACCATGACTTTCATGTCCACTTGGGACATCTCGCAGTAAGTAGCTCACTTTGTCCTAGTATTGTGGTTGCTCGTGGCATGGTCACATATTGCAGTGGGGAGTTAATATAGTAGAATTATGTCCAGCTTATAACATCTCTTTATGTCTCCAAAATGTGTTAATTGTATTCCTTATTTAGTGAATTCATTGTGCTAGTTTCCAACACTTGTACGACAACCATGAAAGAACATGCCCTTCTATGTGTCACTGTGACACTTCCTTTTTTTCAAGTCAAAACCTATGGAGAGCTTATCATGAACATCTTCAAACCTTCTATGATTATTGTGCACTGTCTCATTGAGTTTGGTTGTCTTTACACCCTCAACTTCTAGAATCATTAACTATGTCGTTGTCATGTGCGGGGAGTTTTGCTACCCTTGGTATCTCACCTCCTTGGATGGATAGGAGTGTTATTTGCCTTCTCCCCGGAGCATCATATTAACTATTAGAACCATCTGACCAATTCATGATTTCATCCCAATGTCAAGATGTCCTAGCTATGGGGTTTCACTCGTGAAAGGTTGAGATTAGATGACTTCGAATTATTTTTTTTTCTTGCACATACCACGAGCATGTTGATTTGGAAGACAAGTTATTGTATCTTTACTTCTCTCATATAGGATCAATTTTCAGAAAGGGTTAAGCTGTTTGAAGTATAATAATCTCATAAGTGTTCAACTTCTTTTCATCCTTACGGGCTTGTGTCATAGATTCCGTGTGTCAAGTAATGTTAAGAGTGTAATCCAACTGCATGTATTTTTAAACCCATATCACATTCAAGGTGCCAGAGTATTCTTATTCTTGATAAACAGATTTTCCCTACACTCTAGAAAATGAGTGGGTCACGTACTTGAATATTCCTTATTAATGGTTCCTATTGCCAATGTACGAGTTACCCCTATGCTGTAATTGTCTAATAGTTGATGTCATCACAATGATTAACCATATCAGTATCATTAATAGTAATCCACATGTCTCTTAGCATGTAACCTCATAAAATACTCCGCCCAGCGCTAAAATGGATCTCTGAATAATTCCAGTCCAATCTTGAATTTTGTTGCTCCTTACTGTATAAGATCTATTGGGTATTAAAGGTTCAAACATGTCAAGGAGGAAGTATCCACGTATAATCCCATATATCCGATAGGTAAGTTTATCATTAGTTTATGATAGCACATCTCTTGGAAATTATGGAAGGTCATCAAATACTTAGCATGGTCATTCATGTAGAGATTTAGAGTTTAGAAAGTTGAAGGGGGTTATTCTCCGTACTTTCCCCTAAAGATGTTATATGAGCTGATAATGAAGGTTGCATAAGTGTATGTCACATTAGGCTGAACTAGAAATATGAAGTTCCCCCATAGTTGTTTCCCATGCATTATGTGTCTCATATCTCTATGTCTAAGAAGGTAGTTGGAGTCTTTTTGTGTATCGTCCCGGTGGATATTTGAGCGTGAAGTTAATAGATAGTTAGCTTATGCGAAGTATCTAGTTGTCATCCTTGCTAGGTAAACCTAAAGGTTGGGATTGTTTTCGAGAATGTATTGTGGCGAAGGCAACAAGTCGAGGAAGCCACGTAGGAAGCGAAAAAAGAAATGAAAGAGAAATATCCCCATATGTTTGAACAAGTCTAGTAGTGATCGTGCGAACTGTTGTTTTTAAGCAATTTGAGGTAGTGTTCGGATTGGTACAAAGGCACCCCATGTTTCCCCGAATTTACTTATTGTTGTAACTTCCTAATGTGTGACAAATTTCAAATGTTGATGCTATTTGGGTAATGTGCAACCCTTGAACTAAATAAAAAATTTTTGTGAAACTTATATGGTAGGTAAATGACTAATGGTAGTATAGATTGGTGATGATCAATTGAAATGCATGCAGTATGATGAAGCGGTTAAATTATATAGGAGTCATTGAAGTGACTAATTTATGTGCAAAAGGTAGCAAGTGATTGAGTATGTGCAATTGTTGAGGTGACGAATTGTATACCATTTGTAGACATGATAGGAATTGTGTAATGGTTCTGGTAAGTATGTTTTGGGGGCTCTCTGACAGGTGGATATATCCATAATACAAAGGAAACTCTGGCGAAATTTTTAGAAATTTGAGGAGTTAGCCAAATTTGGGGCTGTTGATATATTTCCTTATGTAAACAAGCCGAAGTTATATAAGGATGGCTAGTGAATGAACCTTGATCCTCATTCGAGAACGAATTATCCTAAGTGGGGGAGAATGTAAAGCCCCAGAAAATTTTTGCTAAGTAATTTAAGATTTCAAGGTGCCAAGGTAGGTTAATTATTTTATTTTGTGTGGAAATGCGGATTAATGATATAATGGATTCCAATTAGATATGGTAATAAGTGTATAAATCTTGTTATAAGTTAATTGGGGTCTAAGGAGAGGCCTAAGTCTAAGTCAAGTTAGAAAATTCATATTAGACGAAAGATGTAAAAGAGTGCGCACAAGACCTCACTTTGAATAATCATATCTCTAGTTATATAAGGAGTTGTGTATAAAATTAAAGTCCTTTGAGTCTAGTTTCGAACGCAACAAACCGTTCATCATTTGGAGGTGTATACAAAAAGTTATGACCATTTTAATGGACATGCGTCACCAGCGCGCCCAGGCGCGCGGCTGCAGGGTGGACAGCGGGGCTTCCTGCCTGGAACTGCGGGGTGAACCACGGAGGAATGTCGCGGACCGCAGGGGAACTTGTGAAATGTCTAAAATACCCCCGGTCAGTGTAAAAACCGAAGGGGGTATCACTTTTCCTTCATTTTTGTCATTCAAGCTCTAATTTGGCAAAATTTCTTCATCCTACCAAGACCTCCAACCCCTCCCATCTTCAAGGTAAGTAATCCTTATGATCTTGGTGTGAAATTCTATCATTTATACACTAATATTGATGAAATCTTCACTTAAACGCTTAGATTTTTCAAGAAATTCCTTCAAGAACCCAAAGAAGGGTTTTGCAAGATTTCTTCCAAAAAGGTAAATCCTACACCTTAGACTTACATATATGGAGTTATTATGGAAATATGAGTATGGATTAAGTAGTGTAACTCATGGGATAGTGATTGGAAGCCATAGGTGCCTAACCTAGGTTTTGTTGGTATTGTAAAGATTGTGAGATGGGTTATTGAGGTATGATTCTTTGGGTAATAGTATTATGTATTCATGCATGTACAAATTAGGCTTGTGGGAATATTGATGCATATAAATAAATAAAGATGGGGTTGGGGAATGAAGGAAGTCTTGTAAAAGAGATTAAAAATCAAGATGCTCAACTAGTGTTCGATAAAATGCTCAAATGAGTTGAAATCATGAATACCTTCCTCATTTGTGTTATATTTTGTTATGTCTCAAGTAGATTGGGATTGCTAGAATTTCCGAAACGTCGTAGTAACTTAAAGAAAGCTTAAACGAGGTATGTATGGCTAACCTTAACTCTTGTAGAATCCCCTTGTTGTGACGAGCATACGGTATGTGTACCTTGTATGAAAATATGTGAATTGATTGCCTTAGTTGATTTCCCTACCACCAAGTTATATGTGATTGTGAGATGTGATTTGATGTGCCTATCTTGTTATGTGCAAAGTTGTAAAAGCTTGAGGATGTCGACATGGAAGTATGTGTTTACTTATGTGAACTATTTGTGAATTATTGTGATTAATGTGCCTTGAAAGTTGTTGGTTAAGTCTTCCGATATGATGGTGCAAGTAAATGGAAACAAACCAAATGTGGGTGTGTGAATGTGTTTGTGTGGTAAGAGCGGTGCAACAAATGATGGAAAGAAAGCGTAATTGATGCAATTGGAACAACTGTGGTAATAACATATATGGCTTGTCGTGGGCAATTATCGTTGTAACATAAAATGCATATGAGTTGTTGAATATGATGGAAATGGTATTGATGGCTACGGAAATTCTTGTGAATTGTTGTGGTTGTTCTTTGAGAATTGTCGTTGCTGTTCTTTGTGAATTGTTGTTGTTGTTGTGTTGTTTGTGAATTGTGATTGTTCGGTGGGATCGGGTTGCGCGCCAAAACACGAAGTAATAAGTTGTGGGTTGTGGTGATAAGGGTGGCCGGGGTAATAAGGGTGGCCGAGGTAATCGAAATCACTATTGAAATGAAAATATGAGAAAATTGTGAAATCATTGATGTGAAAATGTTAAAAAGGGAAAAGGAGAGATTGTGAAACTTGTTTGGCTTTGGTTGTTCCAGAAAATTGTGAAATCATTGATGTGAAAATGTTGAAAAGGGAAAAGTAGAGATTGTGAAACTTGTTTGGCTTTGGTTGTTCCTTTCATGTGCATTAATTTTTGATTCTATTATTGTTCGGTATTTGTGTATTGCCCTGCGTGGCTCATGCCGCCTTTCCTCCGGAGTTTATTTTGGTATTCGTGTAAGTTATAGCCGGAGCCTTGTTGCCGACATTTCCATATTATCCTTCAATTGTATTTAGAGGCTCCGTAGACAGGTTGTGGGTGGTGTCGGTCATGGGAATTTAAAATAGAAATATCGATGGTTGGAAATGATTTATAAAACTTGTAATAACTTTAATATGGCGAGTGAAGTTGCTAATGAAAATGAAGTGGAAATCGTTAATGATGTGTTTATAGAATTGGATTAACGTAGTCCATCTCCTATTTATTCATGAGTTAGTTTGGGTAGAATGAAACATATGAGGCTTGCTCGGTCGGGTTTACTTGGTTGAGCGCTGGTTGTGCTCCTCGGATTTTGGGGCGTGACATTTCCGATGATGAAGAAGATGTGGATGAGTTGATTTGTCCGAGTACGGACTGTCGATATTATCCCCGTGGAGTTCCTGCCTTTTCCTGAGAAATGGAATTTCATACATAAGTGGTATACTTGTGTTTTTATCAGTTTTGTTCATGGTGGACTCCGTAAAGATGTCTTGCTTTTCTTTTTTATAGCAATCTCGTTGATGCCATCCAAGGTCCCCGAACTGGCGGATTGGACTTGGAAACTGGTAGCTTGCTCGACCTACAATGAGCGCAAGTGGCGAGACTCGTCGAAGGGTAGATGGGAGGAAAAACACCATGGTGAGTACCATATGATTCTTCTCTTTAAGGGATATTCCCCTTTGTCTTTCTTAACTTCCATACTGCAGGCATCGGAGAATTTTTTGAGATGAGGCCATGACCTCTTGGAAAGGAGGGAGGATCATCAGCTTTAGGGGACGAAGAGTGATAACAAGCATAAGGAATCCTCGGTGGGCAAGTAGATTTGTAGAGAAGCAGGGTCTTCCCATAGGCGAAAAGGAGATGTAACTGTTGAGGTAGACCATGTACCTGACGGCCATTGTGCGAATATTGGCACAGCCAAAGGGAGTGGCCATACATCAATGGCTCAAGCTGAGCGACATCCTAGGGCAGCTGACCCTGCAATACCCGCGACTTCTAGCATCGGCGGGGTGGCTCCTCTTTTGCCATTGCCTTTTTCTCCCGTCGAAGGTACTTTGAGGGATACATGCATCCTACCGCTGCCTTCTTTTCCCGTCGAAGGCAATTCAAGGAATTTTCGAGGCTAGGGGGTGTCAAGCGGGGTCTCAAGAAATCATATTACCATTTGGAGTGGTTCTACTGGGGTCGATGAAACCATGCCATTAGATGTACGCTCAACTTTTGAGGAAGCTCGGGAGCTCTATTTTTTTTTGAGTTTCGGTTGACTGTATTAATTCTTCAGTTTTACACTTTCATTTTCTTACTGATCTTCTTTTTCATAGGCCTTTAATAAGCTCAACTCCCAGCTGCTTTTCTATGAAGCCAGGTTGCAAAAAGCCTTGGACGGGGAGAAATCCCTCAGGCTTCTTTGTGACAAAAGGGCAAAGAAGTTGGTATACCTGCGGTACGAGGCAAGTCAAAGTCGGGACTGCGAAAGCTACCTTGAGAGACAGGTAACCTTCATTTCAAGGGGATACTTGCTTCTTCTTCTACCCTCGGAGATTAATATTTTGATATTTCAGTTGCTGAGAAAGACAGAGGACCTGGAACGCCTTTGGGGCAAATTTGGTCAGGCCAAGTATGAATGTAATACGCTAAGGGCTGAGATAGATGCCCAAGTTGCGGCCAAGAAGAATGCTTTGACCAGGCTTCTGCCATCGAGGTGCAACTCAGAAATGCTCGTGAAAACAGCTTGGGCCAGACGAGCAGGATTACAAGGATCGAGTTTGACCTTTTGAAGATGAAGGCCGAGTTCATGGATGCCTGGGATGAAACTAAAGAGATTCGAGCTAAGGCTAATAAGAAAGTGGCCGTTTAGTTAAAAGACTCTATTGAGGCTCGAGCTGAGTTGAGAGGGGCTTCCAATCGGGAGAGCAAAAGTAATGAATATTCCTGATGTAGATCTCAGAGGGAAATCCTCAAGGAGATCCATGCTAAGGGCTTCGACCTCTCGGAAGAGATAGCACAGGCCAAGGCGGATGAATACGACACCATGTTCCTCGTATCCGATGCCGAAGATAATGAAGAAGAGGTCGATGGATTCGTAGTCTCTGAGGATAAATTAGACTAGGCTTTTTTTTTTTGATTTTGCGTACAATGTTCTTAGAAAAATTTGTAAATGAAGCCTCATGTTATTTCACATATACTTATAAAAGGAAGTCTTTCGGTTTAATCTTTCATGAATTTCCCTTTGATTGTGTATGTCCTTCTCTGTTTTGAATTTTGACATTTGTCGATGATTAGCCAGATGAAATTTAATTTAAGGTAATACCCTTAGGTTTAAAAATCGGCCCCGAGGCTTGTTGGGTTGGCCTGTTGGCTCTTACGCACTTGTCCTTAGGCGCTTTTTAGTTAACCATTTCAGGCTCAATTTTCGAGTCAGGTTTTGACTCAAGTTCATCATCCCTTAGGTTTTTGAGTTTTAAGCTAGCTCTTAGGCTTTTACACGTTGGGTCGGTAGGAACACTAATATGGGCTGGTGCTTAGGCTCTTACGCATTGGGTCGGTACAACCTCTAGCATAGGCTGGCGCTTGTGCTCTTACGTGTTGGGTCAAAACGACCTCTATTATGGGATGGTGCTTGGGATCTTACGCATTGGGTCGGTACAACCTCTAACATAAGCTTTATTTTTCCCTCATTAAAGAGTTTTTGAAGTTTTTTGTGTTTTCCTGACTCTGCGACGGTCCAATAAGAATTTTGATTATGAGCCGTTATGGAGCGATAAATGAGCACTTTAGGAGGTTTCGCTCGATAGCTAAATTGTTTTGAAGTTTGTCTTTTGGACCTAACAAGATCTAAGTTCTTTTGCTTATGCCAAGGGTATCCGAGTTAACCGGTTCTTTTCGAAGTAATTTGAAGGCCTGTGATTTTATTGCGATGGTCTGGCATCCCCGAGTTGCGTTAGATTGGCCAGAGTCTTGTGACCGCAGTAATTGTGTTTGGCTGTAGCTTTTTACTCCTCGAGTGAAGTAGTTTTGGCATTTATATCGATGGTATGAATTTTTAGGGTCTTACAAGTTCGAATATATAGCCTTAACTTTAAGATCGGGATCATGCCTTTGTAAGGCCTTATAAATTTTAACATGCCTTACGTCTGGTCTTACAGATTCTTTGGTTACTTGGCACAAGTATAATTCATGACTTGCTTGAGGTCTTACAGATTTGGTATTGCCTTACGAAGGTCTTTTGAGCTCGGTGTTTCCCTCTAGGGGCCTTATGGCCTCAAGTTTCGATAGCTCGATGGGGCAACAGTCGGTGACAGTCCCCGAGACATTGAATGTTTTTTGGCTTCTGGAGTTGTTCTTTGTAAGCTTGATGTTGCCTCATTGAGGGCTTATGAGTTCTAAATTTCCGATTCGGAGATCTTACGGCTTCGAGTTTTTTAATGTCAGTTCCCGAGTGTTCATGAAATTTCTGGACCTGGGGCTATTTCTTAAAAGATAGCAGATTTTTTCGAAGAACAAAGTATTTTGATGGAAAAATATTCCTTGATTACTCTGCACAAGTATACATGTTTTCATCGTCAAGGGTTCACATCTTTTATGCGGACACGGCTCATTCGACCGTTTGGCCCGATACATCATTTTTCAATTGAGACCCTTTTTGGCTCATCTTGACTTCTTTGAGGAGGTGGTCTCCTGGAGGGGTGGCCCCCAGTATTCGAGGTTAATCGGAGAGAATCCTTGACTACTGGTTAAGTTCTTCTTAGGTAGCATATAGATATTGACTCGTTAAAAACCTTGCCGGTAAAACCCTTCTTAGGATAAAATATGGTCCAAGAAAAAGAGAGCAATGCATGCTTTAAAACCTAGGGTCTTCAAGCTAAAACGTGCTTCGATTGTTCTGACTGAACTACTTTACATAGGTTAGTGTAAGATGTAAAATAAAAAGGGAGACAGTTACATCTTAGTGGTGATGGCACTTCAAGCCTTGTTATGTTTCAACCGCTTGCACCGGGGACGTGGTACGGTCCTTTGCTCATTTATTCGGGCACAACCAAAAATGTAGCCTGTGATTGCTACTTCACTATTTGCTTATCCCCCGATGTTGAAGGCATCGATGCTGGTGCCACATCATGCACCGGGAATATCTCTCTTGCTGTATGCTGCTCCTCGTAGACAATTTTATTCCGTCCTTCATTGGAAATTTCATAATTTGATGAAAAGTTGATGGTACTGCTCTCATCCAGTGTATCCATGGACTTATGAGAAAGGCATTGTACCTCATGTCTGCTTCGATGAAATGAAACTTGACATTTTGGGTTTTGCCGGCCACGTTGACTGGGAAGATGATTTCCCCTTTCATTGTCACGCCTACCATATTGAATCTATTAAGGAATCGAGAGGAGGGCACGATCTAGTCGAGTAGGCTGAGCTAATTCACCACCCTCGACCTGATAATATTGGCCGAGCGATGTGGATCCACAAGCACATGCTTAATTTTATATGTATTTACAAGAAAAGAAATTACTAGTGCATCGTTACGAGGCTGAGACAGGGCCTCGATGTCCTCATTGCTAAATGTGAGAGCGTCCTTGGGTATGTAACCTCGAGTTCTCTTCTCCCTGGTAATGGATATTTTGTTCTTTTGACGACGGGTTCCTACAGCATATTGATCCCTCCAACGATCATGTGGATTACATGTTGTGGCTCATCTGTTACATTTTTCCTATTCGCCTCTCTTTCTCGAAATTGATTTTTGGCTCGGTCATTGAGGAACTCTCAGAGGTACCCTTCGTTGATTAGTCGGGCTAATTTTTCTCGGATCTGTCTACAATCTTCGGTCCTATGATCGTGTGTGCCATGAAATTTGCACACCAAGTTAGGGTTCCTTTGCGACGGATCTGATAGTTTGGGTTTTGGCCACCCGGTGTCTCTAATTTTACTAATGGCAAATACGATGCTCGAAACGTCAATGTTGAAGTTGTATTCACACAAGCGGGGTGCCTCCGTCGGTCTTGTGTGCTTGTCAAATTTGGCTCTGCTAATGAGTCCCTGAGGATTCTACCTCGATATGCCCTTCGGTCATTTAGGGGTATGTTATGACTTGGGTATTTTCTTCGATCTTCGATTTACAGTTGGTACCTTTCCTTGTTTGGCCTTGGTTCCTTTGCCAAGAGCCTGCTATGATGTACTGAGCCCAACGACGCTCCTAATTGGTCGTCCTCGACCCTAATCTTTCACTGATACCGGCTGTGGACATCCGACCAAGTCACAGCGGGATATTCAACCAAGTTTTGCTTCAGCTGCTTCGAAGCTACTGATCTTCATTCGTTCAAACCTTGAGTGAAGGCCTGTACTGCCTAGTAATCAGAAACTGGCGGTAATTCCATTCGCTTAATTTGAAAGCGAGATATAAACTCCTGCAACATCTCGTCTTCCCTCTTTTTCACTTTGAAAATATTGGATTTCTTTGTAGCAACATTGATGGAACCGGCATGTGCCTTTATAAAAGAGTCTACAAACATGGCAAACGAGTCTATCGAATTCGGGGCTAGTTTGTGATACCACATCATGGCCCTTTTTGAAAGCATTTAACCAAAAATTTTTAGCAGGATAGATTCAATCTCGTTGTCCTTCAGGTGGTTGCCCTTCACTGCACAAGTATAAGCAGTGACGTGCTTGTTGGGGTCGGAGTTTCCATTATACTTCGGAAGATCGGGCATTTTGAATTTCTTCAGGATGGGCTTTGGAGCAGGATTTTGTGGGAATGGCTTTTGTACGAACTTCTTTGAATCTACACCCTCCAGGATCGGGGGTGCACCCAGAATATGATTGACCCTGGAATTGTAGGTCTCCACATTTTTGTCATTGCCTTCTACCTTCTTTTCGCCCGACTCAATCATTTTTGTGAGATCCTTGAGCATCTTTATGATAGCAGGGAGGGCTGCTGACCCCTTGTTGCTTGATCTTTCTAGTACCTGTTCGGCTCAAGGAGACGTTTCTGGTGCTGCTGTGCTTGGAGATTTTTGGTGGCTTTACAGTTGAGCGATTGTGTGCTGCTGTGCCTACAACATCTCAAAAATGATGTGAAGGCTAACCTCTTGCCCCTCCCGAGCCTAGGTTTTTTGAGCTTCATGTTGATTTTCTTAGCGTATAATCCTGTTAGTGTGGGAGATCATATTGACGTGTTGGGCGTTGCATGAGACCACATCCACATGAATTGGTTCTTGTGCATTTTTCAGGGTGTTATGGTGGTACATGTATACCTGAACAGCTACACCATTCTCTCCATGGTCCTTAGGACCGTTGCCTTCATGTGCATTCACTGAGTTTGACATTTTGACATGAAATCAAATATTCTTGGACAAGAAAAAGCGTGAAGGATAACTTATGTTATTTGGTAAACCAACACGAAAACAATCACTATTATTTTTAGGCACACGGTGGGCGCCAAACTATTTACCTTAAAAATGGTAATTACAATTAGATTTGATTTTTGTGGTTCTAAAAACACGTGATTTATTTTGATGCTAGTTGTTAGGCAGAAGATGTCAAATGTGGGACTAGAAAATAAGATAAGCGCTTGAAGATAGCGTGACAAGCAAACCGCGCGGCCGAGAGTCGGGGTCTCGAGCTAGCCTATACGGGGCCTCGAGGTCGAGCTAAAGCGTTGGACTGTGTATAGCCGATGAAGGACTAATAGTCCTAAAAGCTTTAATGATAGCTTCTTTATGATGAAAGATGAGTAGTAAATGAAGAACAATCAACAAAACACGATAAATGTAAGCAATGCAATAAACGTAAGCAATAAAATCAAGGGAGAATGTGTTTAGTTAAAGAGCAGAGAATGTTCTTGTTCTAATATTGAATATCATGTCTTACAAAATGATAAGGATACCCATATATATGATGGGGAATCCCAACAAAGTACAAATGCATTGATTACAAAGATGTACGCCTGGAACAACCATTTAATGCCACTGTACAGGCTTGTACCAGCCTAATAGACTTGATCAACTTTAACCACGTGTCTTGGGAACTTCCCGTTTGTCCATCATAACCACTGATTTGCACTACCCCGAGGTGGAATATTGAGAACCCTCAGGGTCGAGCCTCAAGCTAAGCCTCGAACCATCTGGGGACGGGCTTATGAAGTGTCATAATGACCATAAAATGGGACTCTTTGATTTTCACCGTATGTATTCGTGTATAATATTAGCTACCATTCCAGTGTAGGTTTCCTATAGGGTGGTTCAATATTGGGGAAACTACGGTAGTAGGACCAGAATTGGTACAAAAGGCAATCGAGAAAATTAAGCTTATTCAGGAGAGGCTATTAGCAGCTCAAAGCTATCAGATGTCTTATATGGATAACGACACCGAGACTTGGAGTTTCTAGTTGAAGACTGGGTATTCCTAAAGGTATCACCGATGAAAGGTATCATGAGGTTCGGTAAGATAGGAAAACTTATCCCTCTATATGTTCGACTATATAGGATCATACGCAAGGTAGGCCCTACTTGCCTTCAGACTTGGAGTCTGTACATCCAGTCATTTATGTGTCTTTGCTACGTAAATGTGTCGGATATACATCCTGAATTGTATCAGTTGACGTCCAGGTCATATAACAGTTATCATATGAGGAACTCCCATTGTTAGACTAGATAGACAGGTTCAGAGATTGAGGACTAAAGACGTAGCTTTGGTGAAAGTACTTCGGAGAAACAAAAATATGGAAGAAATTACTTGGGAGGTCGAAGAAGACATGAAGTCTAGGATTCCTCACGTATTTCCTCTTCCAGAGAAGGGTTCGATTGAGACATCACAGCCTTTTGGTACGCGTCTGGATTCTTGTCTTAGTTATTGTCATTGGTCGTGTGAGGCCATTGTCATTACCGATGAATGTGGGCTTATGTGGTGTTGAATTATTGAGTTTCTACAGGAAGAGTTGGTAGTAGTATTGTTACAAAGGTGACTCTGCCAAAGTTATATAGATCCCAGGGAGTTAAGCATTCGAGGCAGAATGTTTCTAAGGGGGGAAGGATGTTACATCTCCCATTTTCGTACGTTAAAATTTCGTCTTTAGTTAACCGAGGTAGACTCGTGAATGAGGTTATCTTGAGGTTACACAAATTTATGCTATTTATAACAAGAGATAAGTAAGTGCCATGAAGGATAATGGGTAAATGAAGCAAAGAAAACAAGTTTCATTGAAGGTTGTTGATTTGAGATAAAACACGGTCTGAGCTACAATACCCGGTATTTAAGGACTAATGTCATACAAAGTACACATGACCATGATAGTAAGGTGCATAAGGTATGTTAAAAGTGAGTAGTATTTTATATAATTTGAGATAAATCTTAATTATATGGGTAATTGATTAATTATTGGGTAATGGAAGATTGCCTAGTTAATTAAGGAATTATTGGTAATTAATTATAGAGTGGGATAAGATTCAACCTCCAGCCCAACTTGGCAAGCATCCCTTTTTCATTTAATTACTAGTAATAAAGGTTGGAAGATGTCACACTTTAAGAAAGAAATGTGACACCAAGATTAATTATGTAGGGCCTACCTAAAAGTTAAGTATAACAATTATAATCTCTTAAGAAAGAATTTTAAGCAAGCTTCCCCTACATAGTAACATTATTTCTAAGAGATTTAGCAAAGCTTCCTTACATAGTAATGTTATTTCTTATCTCTTAAGAAAGAGTTTCAACAAAGATTATTTAGCAATAGCAATGTTATTGCTTCGAGCATTTCATACGAATTATTCCTTATTTCGATCTCGCCATCATGTGTTCGCAGTTAGCGTGTGTTAGAGAGATTTCCAAGAAAATCGACTCCGGTATGTTAAGTTTATCCTTTCTTTCGTTTTGGAATGATCCATACGATACAAACGAAACGAGCAAATTTACAACTTTCATAAATGACTCTATTCATAGGAGTATTAGAGGTTCCTATGTTCTTGAATTCCCATATATCTTATTATTAAATCTTCTGTTCATGGTCTCAGAAAAATATGTAGTTGATAAAGTTTATCCGAAAAGTATATTGATCTTACTAACATATTTTTATACATTTCATTCATTTATACATGTACATTGACCCATGACCAGATGACGCTATTTACGCATATAT
>MU721336.1:0-36570 GCA_026770625.1 Nicotiana glauca | reverse complement strand
ATATATATATATATATATATATATATATATATATATATATATGGGATATGGAAAAAGTTTACGGTGTTATATAAGCTACACCACTTGATCAGCTGCTATATATTGATAATTTTGTCCAATAGTTCCCACGTTTCATAGAATGAAATGATAATAAACGGTCTAATTTTGACCCATTCGATGTCCCAATCATGATATCAGTCTGGTTAAGTCAGCGGTCCGTGCAGCTGAAACGTCGTGCAAAAGTTATGCATACATAATTTTCGAAGAACTTTTAATGAAAGACGGCTATTAGTCGCTCTCTTAGCTTCTCCAACACGCTTAGACAACCTCTATACATACTTCAATCCTTCAGTTTTTATACTTTTACTTTTACAATACCATCAACTCCTCTCTGCACTTATTCCTACCTTGTGCCTATTTATTAATCTGCTCTTTCTCCTTCTTCTTAGTTTTGACAATAAAAATGGCAAAAACATCAAAGAGTGTTCCCCAAAAAGAGAAGGCCTATTCATTTTCTCGGCCGTCGAATAACAAAATAGTAGTACCTCCTAGCATTGAGGAGTGTACCCCTGGACTTTGCGATACATCTTCCGATTTTTAAGTTGATAGGCCTGCTTCGGTTCCCGGACGATGTGAGCCCATGTCTCGGTATATTAGCTTAATTTCTTATCCCAAACAAGTGAAGGCAGATTGTCATTGGGGAGATGAAGTGCATGTGGAGATTCCTTCACCTAATGAGGACATTACCACTCACAATGCAGGGTACCTAAGCATATACTTATACCCATTTACCCTTGGTTCCGTAGATCCCTCTTCGCCCTTTCTAGACCCAGTAATCCTCTACTTATGTCAATAATACCAAGTGACTCTTGGCCAAATTTATCCTTCATTCTGGCGGATTGTTTACCTAATTAGGTACTTTTCGAGCAAAGTAGAGGGGATTCCTTTTACCCTCGACCATCTAATAAGATTATACAACCCTTGCCTCTATCAAGGATGTCTGATAAAGTTGCAACGTCCATCTCTGAAGTCATTCTTTGCTAGCATCGATGCGGATAAAGACCGAGGGTATATGAGCCACTTAGTTCAAGTTAGGACCTCCGATCTGATTCCTGCTGAAAAGATGGCATTCCCCGAGGAATGGAATACAAAGCGTAAGTACAGATCTATCGAGCATGTTTATTTATTTGGATTTTTTCCTTTTCATTTGAACTAATTCCATTTTATTGATTCGGCCGTTGATTTGTATCCAGGTGTGGTTGCGGACATCCCAAGATGGGTTTGGCAACTAGCTTCTACTTTTACATATGCCGAGCGTGTTTGGCGTAATTTGGCCAAAGGCCGATGAGAGGCCAAAAACCACGGTGAGTCCTTGTTATTTGCATATTCAAATCCCATAGAAAAATATTCCACATCAATACACTTATCTTTACGCTTTTGCAGGCCTCGAAGATCTTATTTTGATGATACCACCCCCACTCGGCGAAGGAGAGACCAAAAACCCTGCCAAGGGAAAGAAGAGAAGAAAAGGGTCGCCGGCGGAGTTCCCAAAACCGAAAAAGGCCAAGCTTTGAAAACCTAGGGATAATAAGGCCGCCTTGACTATATAAGCTTTTGTAGGTCTTCGTGATAAGGACGTGGACGAAGATGTTCGCCAATCAATAACTCGAAGATGAGGAGGAATTGATCCTTCAAAGGCTACTGAGTTGGAGGTCACCGAAGTGGTTCATCCTCAAGCTGAGGAGGTTCTCGAGGGGATTTCGAGCAAGGTTCTTAAACCTACTAGTGGCAAGGAAGTTCTTGCCTTGAAAGGCACTTGGTCGATGAAATCAGCTAACCTGGCACTGAGGTTCCTCAAAGGTGAGAGAAGGCCCTGATAGAGCCCCTCAGGATGATTCATGTAGATGACTCTCCGCTAGACCCATCATTTTTGAAAGGAGAATACGGGATTCCCATGATATAAAGACTCCTGATGTGGGAACATCCCATGAGGTGAATGACATATTCAAAGAATTCGTTGTTGGGATCGAAGAGGGCCCCGATCTTGACGCCTTGTTCAACCTCGAGGTGTCTGAGAAGCTTTGAAAGCAGGTAAATTTTGACTCAACAACTATACTCAGAGTTTGATTCTTGCTTTTTTTGATCTCCTTCCTTTGTGTTTAGTATGCGATGTTCTTCAATCAGGCTTTTTCAAACTCTCAAACTGAGCTTGCCCGCTGTGAAGATGAGCTCAAGAAGCTTTCGTTAGAGATGGACGAACTCAAGGTTCTTTATGCCAAAAGAGAGGGGGAATCTGATGATCTTCGAGCTAGTTATGTGAAGCCTTACCACATGCGAGCCAAGTTTGCGGTGAAAGTAATATAGCCTTTATGGGTGTGTTTTGTACTTATTTGTTTTGACGTCTAGTGTTCCACCTTTGCAGTTTCAGGAAAAGGCCGACCTGGTGGAGCAGCTCCTAGATGAGCTTAAAACCAAAGAGGTTGAAACCATAGGGTGGAAGCAAAATATGGATTGCTTGGACTCTGAAAAGGACAGTCTGCGGGACTAGCTGGCCTCGGTCGAGAGTCAGCTTCGGAGATGTAAAGGTGGATGGTTGTAGATTTAAGGAGCTTCACACTGAAACGACTACTGATTTATCTAAGGTTAAGTCTAATGTTGATGCATTCGGGTTTTCATACTGAACTGATGATGCGAGTGCCAATGCTCGGGCTTGGCAGGTATCTGCTACAGCTGAGATTAAGTTATCCTACACCATCAATCAAGCTGGACTGGAATATCGAAGGCATAGTCTCGAGAAATTGCATACCAAGTGCTTTCACCTTTCTGCAGAAATTGAGAAGGTGAAGGTTTTGGAAGAAGAGGCAGCGGCATTGCTATCTACCGATGAGGATTTTGGCAGCGGCTCTGAGAGTGGGGAGGATAATGATGAAGTCCCCGAAAGATCAGGCAGCTCATCATCAGACAACCGATGAATTAATTTCAGTGAATGTTGCCTCCGAGCAAGTAACCCCAACAATAGACTATGTTTACCTTGAACATGGTAATTACAATTAAATTTGATTTTATGGTTCTAAAAATACGTGACTTATTTTTATTCTAGTTTTCAAGCAATGGATGCTAAGTGAGAGACTAGAAAATAATATAAGGGCTTGAAGGTAGCGTATCAAGCAAACCGAGTGGCTGATAATCGGGGCCCGAGCTGGCTAATACGAGGTCTCGATGTGGAGCTGTACGTTAGGCTGTGAACAACCTGTGAGAAATTAATAGTTCTAAAGGCCTTGATAAGGGCTCTTTTATGATCAATGATGATCAATAAATTAAGAATACTCAATTAAATACAATAAATGTAAGCAATAAATGTAAATAATAAGATCACAGGAGAATATGTTAAACCATAAAATCGGACCCTCTGATTTTACCACATACAGATAGTCCCCGCATTTCATAGAATGAAAATGATAGGAAATGATTTTGAACTCTTGCTTCTTCGATACTACCGCCATGATGTCAGCCTACCAGTGCATTAAATTCCATCACTCACAAAACCGCGTAGGGGTCACTGTCAACGCGACTATCAAGAAGATCACGAACCACTATTAGTTCTGCCTTTTCGCTTCCCAAACGCTTCCTATATGTCTTCTATAAATACCTCAATCATTTTGTGATTCACACTTTTATAACATCTTTGTCAGGGCATAATATCCACAGTATAGTGAA
The DNA here is from genome assembly GCA_026770625.1 of Nicotiana glauca. Taxonomy (NCBI): domain Eukaryota; kingdom Viridiplantae; phylum Streptophyta; class Magnoliopsida; order Solanales; family Solanaceae; genus Nicotiana; species Nicotiana glauca. The sequence continues at coordinate 32,853 of MU721336.1, read as the reverse complement.
ATGCTAACGGTCATTGAGAATCACAAGTTCTCCGACATCATCGAACTCGGAGAAAAAATTGAGGAATGTATCAAAAGCAGGATGGTGACAAATTTTGAGGCACTACATTTCATGAAAAAATCATTACAATGAGGCGATATATAAATGAAGAAAGACGTGGGGGCTGTAATGGTGACCCAAGGCCCAAAATCTCCGCTCACGTATCAAACACATCCACCCACATACCAGACACCTCCATCCACATACCAGCCTTCATCTCCAACATATTCTCAACCCGCCACTACCTATCATACTTATAACACCCATCCAACCTACTATAATTCACCTCTAACTCATCCAAATTACCAGAAACTCCAACCCTACTTTAATCGCAAACCACCCAGACAATACACCGCTAATGCTGAACCCATCGACCAGCTATACCAAAGGTTGAAGGCCATAGGTTATGTAACTCCTATTCTAGCTGTGGCGGTGGAGAACAAATCTCAATAGGTCAACCCAAACGAAAACTATGCTTATCACTCCGGTATGAAAGGGAAGACCATTGACGAGTGCCGAACATTAAAATATAAGATCCAAACATTGATTCACAACAAGATCATACAAGCAAAGGAAGCTACTCCCAATGTCCGCAACAATCCTCTCCCAGATCGTAGGGGTGATGAGGTACATGTGATAGAAACAGATGAAGAATGGGATCCTGAGGGGTCAATCGGGCTTATTCTTGAAGGCGATGACTTTAAATCTACAGTCACACTCACTCTTATTGTGGTGCAAATGCGACAGTCACTCGAGGTTGAGGTAACCACATCGGTTCCATTTGAGGTAGAGGTAGATCCGCCTACAGCCACACCTGCTCCATTTGAGGTAGAAGTGGCCACATTTTCATAGTAACAATATCAACCACACCTCCTTTCAATTCCAAAGCCATACCTTGGGATTATGTTGCCGAGGCTAGGCGAAAAGGAAAAGCAAAGCTGGAAGAATCTGATGCTCCACAAGGAATGACTAGAACGGGAAGGATCTATACCTCTAAACACGTGGGAGGATCGAGCAAGGAGGCTGCTACTAAGCAACCTATCATTGAAATTGGACCGGATGATCTCTGGAGGAAAGTACAGACGAGGTAATACTCCATTTTTGATCATTTGAACAAAACCCGCTCCCAAATATCCATCTTATCATTATTGCAAAATTCGGAGGCGCACAAGAATGCTTTGATGAAGGTGTTAAATAAAGCTTATGTGCCCAACAACATCACCTGTGGAGAAATGGCGACATGGTAGGGCAGGTGCTGGAATGTCATAAGATTACCTTCCATGAGGATGAATTATCGCCCAAAGGTTTAATTCACAACTGGTTATTGCACGTCAAAGTGCAGTTCGAGGACAAATTCATTGCCATGGTCCTAATAGATGGGGGCTCGAGTCTCCACATTTGTGCTTAAACTACTTTGAATGGAGTGGGCAAAGATTTACACGAGATACAGGCAGGAAGTATGAACACAAAAGCCTTTGATGGGTCTCTAAGGGCCACGATTGGGGAGATCAACCTTTGCCTGCAGATGGGGCCAACTTGGTTTGATGCTGAATTCTAAGTTCTTGACATATCAGCTAGATACAATCTTCTGTTGGGTCGACCTTGGATATATGCCGCTGGGGCCGTGGCTTCCACACTACACCAGGCCATGAAGTTTGAGTGGAACCACCAGGAAGTAGTCATTCGTGGAGATGGGAGTAACCCCATTTACACAAGTCAAACTATCCCAACTCTCACACCTCCTTTTTTACACCCCGAGGGAGTATATAAAGGAGTTTTTCCAATTTAAGTGACATTATTCAAAATGGAATTAATTATTTATCAGAGTTGCCACTTGAAATATTTTAATTGTTGTTCCAAGTCACCAGTTTAGTTTAAACCCCAAATCGAGGAAATTTTGAATTTCCTTTTGAAGTCCGCAAACCAGAAATTCTGAATAAGGAATTCAGTTAACCCGAGGGAAGGTGTTAGGCACCCCAACATTCTGTGGTTCTAGCACGGTCGCTTAAACTATTACAATTGGCCTATTATTTGATTTTAATACATGTTTTAGCCCATGGTGTATTTTAACTTATTAACCACTTTTAAATTGAATTTTTTAGGAAGATTCAATGTTATCTAAAACATGTGTTGAACCACGTCACATGAAATGCACCCGCGGTCCACGACACATTTTATCTAACGTCGTTGAGATTTGGATTTGGGTCACATGAAATGCACACCCGAGTTTAAGGAAATTAATTTAAATAGCACGCCTAAAGCAACTACGCACTTTCAAGTTTGCGAGGGCCATGGGAAATTCAACTAATGGCACACCTCGATTTCTAAAGAGTTAAAATTAACTAAGTGAGGTCCGTGAGTTTTGAGGTTTTATTTGGAATGGCACGCCTCAGATTATTCTAACAAAATGGTTTCTAAATTTAATTTTGAGGGCCATAAATTGTATGTTTGGCCATTTACATAACAAAAAGGGTTTAAAAATAAACTACTTATGACCATGATGTATGCGGTCAATTGCTACATAAACAGAGATCTTCATTATTATTATACTAACAAACAAAAATGATTAAACATTTACCAAAGATAATCATTAAACAGGACGAATAGTATTTCTGAACATGACACAAGGAAATCAAAAAAACTGACCAAAGGCACATACCAGCCAAACGTCAGAACTAGCATCGGAGACCTCGACGCGACAACCTCAAACAAGCCCCGACCAAAAACCAACAAAAATGATCGCCGATACTCAATCGGATGACTCTGGACTCGCCGGAACCACGACAACACTCAACAACGGGCCTCGTCGTGAACTCAAATCGTTCAAGCAAACTCCGTTCATGGAGAAGTGAAAATCTAAAACTTGGGAGATGAAACAGAATGTTTTATCTGCTTTGTTTTGTAGTTGTCTTGTAAGCTTTACATGAGGGAAATCTCAAAGTATGTGTGTTCATATGTGTGTGTAGAGATCCGTTGGATGGCTTTTGTTTAGCCGCTATTAGTTCTCGATGGAGAAGATGAAATCCAGGTCCAAAAAAGGCAAATCGTCTGCTTCAGTTTTGGTCGTTGTTTGTTTTGCTTCAGAAGAGTGCCATCAAAAAATCTGCTTTTCTTTTAGTAAGAAGAAGATAAATCCTTAGGGGGGACAGGTCGTTTGGTTGGAGATGAAGCAAAACCAGTGGGGAGAGGAGTCGAAGAAGACGAGATTTCCAACGGGAAGGGGTCGTTGATTGCGGCTGTCAGATCCCGTTTCCTATAGCCTTAATTTTTATTTTTTTTATTTTTTTTTAATTTCCTTTTTTGTCTTAAGTCTTAGGTTCTATCAGATTTTAGGCGTTATTTCATTGTTGTTCCTCAACTCCTTTCATTTTTGTCTAAGTTGGTTCTCAAAATCAGAAGAAGAAACGGCCGATTGCTAAGGTTTTAGGTGTGTAGGTTTATCTTAGGTGTTAGGTACTATTAGATGGGGGTACGGATTAGGTTAGGGGTATGGGCTTAGGAATTATGCGCTTGAAACTTGGGCCTTATAACTAGCTTTGCTTAAAACTAGCCTAATTAACTAAAAATCTATCCATATAAAAATATTATTAAAAATATTAATTAGCCCTACTATTTTTAAAATAAACTATTTTTTTGGTATTTTTTCAAAATTAAAAATGACTACAAAAATTTTAATGAAAGTATTTTTTTGTAATTTTTAGTTTCTTGCAATAAAATAAAGTAAAGAGTCAAAATTAATTAAAATAGCTATATTAGGCCTAAATTAAATATTTACATGCTAAAATATAAAAAATCTTGGGGAAGTTAAAAAATCACATGTCTACAGCTGCCCCTCTATGACTGAAAACGCGAAGAGTTTTCAGACAAAGAATGACTAGATAGGTTTTTTGACCGGACCCTTATTTAGAGAGACTGAAAGCTAAGAAAGCGAATGTGACCGAGCCTTGGTATCTGAACTACCTACATATCATTGGCTATAAAGGAATCAGGCCACGTGTAGTTCAGAAGTGAATGAGGTGATGGAGTACCGAGGTTGAGAGCCGAACGAGGTGCCGTGGAGGTTTCGGTCCGCGATTCCGTAATTACATCAGAAATAAAAATTGAAAAAAAACTAACTAAGCTTATCAGCTACGAGTTACAAGATTCCTATATATGAGTCTTCTAAAGCTTGATCTTGAGTCTTGGTTGGTTCTTCATGAGGACTCTGATCTGAATCTTGATGCTTGTTAGCTGCAGGTGTTGGTTCTTTCTTCTTCAGCTTTTCGGATCAAGGCGGGACCTGCGAAGCTTGTGACTTCAATCATATCTTGAGCAGTCCGCATCTTTCTCCGCTTCAGCATTTTGAATTCACTTCTTTTTCTTTTTCTTATTTTTCTTTATTCTAGATTGAGACTCATTCTTTTGGCCGTCTTGAACCCTGTGCATCGAGGTAAAACCTGCTCAGACACCAAAACAAACAGACGAATAAATTTTTCTGCCCCAGTTTTCATTAGGAAAATTTAGTGAGTTATTTATAACAAAAGTCTTTTTTTTTTCTTTTTTTTTTGTTTTTTTTGAAAGCAAAAAATAAGGATTGCGTCTACCAAGAAGGGAAAAGGTTAGGGAACGTAGCCCTATATCTAAAATATCAACTCAGGGATTGGAGCTCTAATGTTGGAAAAAAAGCGAGTAGGGAATGGAGGCCTTATATCTAAAAACTCAACTCAGCGATCGGAGCCCTAAGGATGGTAAAAAAGGCGACTAGGGAATGGATGCCCTATGTCTAAAAATTTTCAACTCAGGGATTGGAGCCCTAATGTTGGTAAATAAAGTGACTAGGGAATGAAGGCCTTATATCTAAAAACTTAACTCAGGGATTGGAGCCCTAATGTTGGTAAAAGGCGACTAGGGAATGGAGGCCCTATGTCTAAACACTCAACTCAGGGATTTGAGCCCTAATGTTGGTAAAAGGCGACTAGGGAATGAAGGCCCTATGTTTAAAAATTCAACTCAGGGATTGGAGCCTTAATGTTGGTGAAAAAGGCGACTAGGGAATGGAGGCCTTATGTCTAAACTTTCAACTCAGGGAATAGAGCCGTAATGTTGGTAAAAAAGGCGACTAGGTAATGGAGGCCCTATGTCTAAAATCTCAAATCAGGTATTAGAGCCCAAATGTTGGTAAAAAAGGCGAAAAGGTAATAAACGCCCTATGTCTAAAAGCTCAACTCAAAATTTGAGCCCAAATGTTGGCAAAAGGCGACTAGGGATTGGAGGCCCTATGTCAGTAAACTCAACTTAGGGATTGGAGCCCTAATGTTGGTGAAAAAGGCGACTACGGAATGGAGGCCCTATGTCTAATAACTCAACGCAGGGATTGGAGCTCTAATCTTAGTAAAAGGCGACTTGGGAATGGAGGTCCTATGTGTAAAAACTCAACTCAGGGATTGGAGCCCTAATGTTGGTAAAAAGTGACTAGGGAATGGAGGCCCTATGTCTAAAATCTCAACTCAGGGATTGGTGCCCTTATTTTAATAAAAGGCGACTAGGTAATGGAGGCCCTATGTCTAAAGGCTTAACTCAAAATTTGAGCCCTAATGTTGGCAAAAGGCGACTAGGGATTGGAGGCCCTATGTCAGAAAACTTAACTCAGAGACTGGAGCCCTAGTATTGGTAAAAAAGGAGACTAGGGAATGGAGGCCCTAAAAACTCAACTCAGGGATTGGAGCCCAAATCTTGTTAAAAGGCAACTAGGGAATGGAGGCCCTATGTGTAAAAACTCAACTCAGGGATTGGAGCCCTAATATTGGTAAAAACTGACTAGGGGATGGAGGCCCTATGTCTAAAAATTCAACTCAGGGATTGGAGCCCTAATGTTGGTAAAAAAGGCGAGTAGGGAATGGAGGCCCTATGTCTAAAATCTCAACTAAGAGATTGGAGCTCTTATGTTGGTAAAAAGGCGACTAGGGAATTGAGGCCCTATATCTAAAAACTCTACTCATTGATTGGAGCCCTAATGTGGGCAAAAGGCGACTAGGGATTGGAGGCCCTATGTTAGAAAACTCAACTTAGGGATTGGAGCCCTAATGTTGGTAAAAAAGGCGATTAGGGAATGGAGGCCCTATGTCTAAAAACTCAACTCAGAGATTGGAGCCCAAATCTTGTTAAAAGGCGACTAGGGAATGGAGGCCCTATGTGTAAAAACTCAACTCAGGGATTGGAGCCATAATGTTGGTAAAAAAGGCGACTAGGGAATGGAGGCCCTATGTCTAAAATCTCAACTAAGGGATTGGAGCTCTTATATTGGTAAAAAGGCGACTAGGGAATGGAGGCCCTATGTCTAAAAACTCTAATCATTGATTGGAGCCCTAATGTTGGCAAAAAGGCGACTAGGGAATGGAGGCCCGATGTCTAAAAATTCAACTCAAGGATTGGAGACCTAATGTTGGTAAAGGAAAATTAAGGAATGGAGGCCCTATGTCTAAAATCTCAACTCAGGGATTGGAGCCCTAATGTTGGTAAAAGGAGTATGTCTAAAAACACAACTCTGGGATTGGAGCCTTGATGTTGGTAAAAGGAGACTAGGGAATGTAGGTCATATGTCTAAAAACTAAACTTAGGGATTGGAGCCCTAATATTGGTAAAAAGGCAACTAGGGAATTGAGGCCCTATGTCAAAATCTCAACTTGGGATTGGTGCCCTGATGTTGGTAAAAAAAGGCGACTAGGGAATGGAGGTTCTATATCTAAAAACTCAACTCGGGTATTGGAGCCCTAACGTTGGTAAAAGGCAAATAGGGAATGGAGGCCGTAAGTCTAATAACTTAACTCAGGGACTAAAGCCCTAATGTTGGTAAAAAAGGCGACTAGGGAATGGATGCCCTATATCTAAAAACTCAACTAAAAATTGGTAAAAAATGCGACTAGGAAATGGAGGCCCTTTGTCGAAATCTCAACTTAGGGATTGTGGCCCTAATGTTCGTAAAAAAGGCGACTAGGGAATGGAGGCCCTATGTCTAAAAGCTCTTAACTCAGAGATTGGAGCCCCAATGTTGGTAAAAGGCAACTATGGAATGGAGACCCTATGTCTAAAAAACTTAACTCAGGTATTGGAGCCCTAATGTTGGTTAAAAAGCGACTAGGGAATGGAGGCTTTATGTCTAAAAACTCAACTCAGGGATTGGATCCCTTATGTTAGTAAAAAAGGCCACTAGGGAATGGAGGCCTAATGTCTAAAAACTCAACTCAGGGATTGAAGCCCTAATGTTGGTAAATGGCGACAAGGGAATGGAGGCCCTATGTATAAAAATTCAACTCAGGGATTGGAGCCCTAATGTTGGTAAAAAAGGTGACTAGGGAATGAAGGCCCTATGTCTAAAACCTCAACCCAGGGATTGGAGCCGTAATGTTGGTAAAAAAGGCGACTTGGAAATGTAGGCCCTATGTTTAAAATCTCAAATCAAGGATTGGATCCCTAATGTTGGTAAAAAAGGCGACTATTAAATGGAGGCCCTATTTCTAAAAGCTCAACTCAAAATTTGAGCCCTAATGTTGGCAAAAGGCGACTAGGTATTGGAGGCCCTATGTCAGGAAAATCAACTTAGGGATTGGATCCCTAATGTTGGTAAAAAAGGTGACTAGGGAATGGATGCCCTATGTCTAAAAACTCAACTCAGGGATTGGATCCCAAATCTTGTTAAAAGGCGTCTAGGGAATGGATGCCCTATGTGTAAAAACTCAACTCAGGGATTGGAGTCCTAATGTTGGTAAAAACTGACTAGGGGATGGAGGACCTATGTCTAAAAATTCAACTCAGGGATTGGAGCCCTAATGTTGGTAAAAACGGCGACTAGGGAATGAAGGCCCTATGTCTAAAATCTCAACTAAGGGATTGGAGCTCTTATATTGGTAAAACGACGACTAGGGAATTGAGGCCCTATGTCTAAAAACTCTACTCATTGATTAGAGCGCTAATGTTGGTAAAAAGGCGACTAAGGAATGGAGGCCCTATGTCTAAAAACTCAACTCAAGGATTGGAGCCCTAATATTGGCAAAAGACGACTAGGGAAGGGAGGCCCTATGTCTAAAAACTCAACTCAGGGATTGGAGCCCTAATGTTGGTAAAAGTAGACTAGGAAATGGAGGCCCTATGTCTAAAAACTCAACTCAGGGATTGGAGCCCAGATGTTGGTAAAAGGAGACTAGGGAATGGAGGTCGTATGTCTAAAAACTCAACTCAGGGATTTGAGCCCTAATGTTGGTAAAAGGCGACTAGGGAATGGAGGCCCTATGTTTAAAAATTCAACTCAGGGATTGGAGCCCTAATGTTGGTGAAAAAGGCGACTAGGGAATGGAGGCCCTATGTCTAAAATCTCAAATCAGGTATTGGATCCCAAATGTTGGTAAAAAGGCGACAAGGTAATAAAGGCCCTATGTCTAAAAGCTCAACTCAAAATTTGAGCCCAAATGTTGGCAAAAGGCGACTAGGGATTGGAGGCCCTATGTCAGTAAGCTCAACTTAGGGATTGGAGCCCTAATGTTGGTGAAAAAGGCGACTACGGAATGGAGGCCCTATGTCTAATAACTCAACGCAGGGATTGGAGCTCAAATCTTAGTAAAAGGCGACTTGGGCATGGAGGCCCTATGTGTAAAAACTCAACTCAGGGATTGGAGCCCTAATGTTGGTAAAAAGTGACTAGGGAATGGAGGCCCTATGTCTAAAATCTCAGCTAAGGGATTGGAGCTCTTATGTTGGTAGAAAGGCGACTAGGGATTGGAGGCCCTATGTCTAAAATCTCAGCTAAGGGATTGGAGCTCTTATGTTGGTAGAAAGGCGACTAGGGATTGGAGGCCCTATGTCTAAAATCTCAGCTAAGGGATTGGAGCTCTTATGTTGGTAGAAAGGCGACTAGGGATTGGAGGCCCTATGTCTAAAATCTCAGCTAAGGGATTGGAGCTCTTATGTTGGTAGAAAGGCGACTAGGGATTGGAGGCCCTATGTCTAAAATCTCAGCTAAGGGATTGGAGCTCTTATGTTGGTAGAAAGGCGACTAGGGATTGGAGGCCCTATGTCTAAAATCTCAGCTAAGGGATTGGAGCTCTTATGTTGGTAGAAAGGCGACTAGGGATTGGAGGCCCTATGTCTAAAATCTCAGCTAAGGGATTGGAGCTCTTATGTTGGTAGAAAGGCGACTAGGGATTGGAGGCCCTATGTCTAAAATCTCAGCTAAGGGATTGGAGCTCTTATGTTGGTAGAAAGGCGACTAGGGATTGGAGGCCCTATGTCTAAAATCTCAGCTAAGGGATTGGAGCTCTTATGTTGGTAGAAAGGCGACTAGGGATTGGAGGCCCTATGTCTAAAATCTCAGCTAAGGGATTGGAGCTCTTATGTTGGTAGAAAGGCGACTAGGGATTGGAGGCCCTATGTCTAAAATCTCAGCTAAGGGATTGGAGCTCTTATGTTGGTAGAAAGGCGACTAGGGATTGGAGGCCCTATGTCTAAAATCTCAGCTAAGGGATTGGAGCTCTTATGTTGGTAGAAAGGCGACTAGGGATTGGAGGCCCTATGTCTAAAATCTCAGCTAAGGGATTGGAGCTCTTATGTTGGTAGAAAGGCGACTAGGGATTGGAGGCCCTATGTCTAAAATCTCAGCTAAGGGATTGGAGCTCTTATGTTGGTAGAAAGGCGACTAGGGATTGGAGGCCCTATGTCTAAAATCTCAGCTAAGGGATTGGAGCTCTTATGTTGGTAGAAAGGCGACTAGGGATTGGAGGCCCTATGTCTAAAATCTCAGCTAAGGGATTGGAGCTCTTATGTTGGTAGAAAGGCGACTAGGGATTGGAGGCCCTATGTCTAAAATCTCAGCTAAGGGATTGGAGCTCTTATGTTGGTAGAAAGGCGACTAGGGATTGGAGGCCCTATGTCTAAAATCTCAGCTAAGGGATTGGAGCTCTTATGTTGGTAGAAAGGCGACTAGGGATTGGAGGCCCTATGTCTAAAATCTCAGCTAAGGGATTGGAGCTCTTATGTTGGTAGAAAGGCGACTAGGGATTGGAGGCCCTATGTCTAAAATCTCAGCTAAGGGATTGGAGCTCTTATGTTGGTAGAAAGGCGACTAGGGATTGGAGGCCCTATGTCTAAAATCTCAGCTAAGGGATTGGAGCTCTTATGTTGGTAGAAAGGCGACTAGGGATTGGAGGCCCTATGTCTAAAATCTCAGCTAAGGGATTGGAGCTCTTATGTTGGTAGAAAGGCGACTAGGGATTGGAGGCCCTATGTCTAAAATCTCAGCTAAGGGATTGGAGCTCTTATGTTGGTAGAAAGGCGACTAGGGATTGGAGGCCCTATGTCTAAAATCTCAGCTAAGGGATTGGAGCTCTTATGTTGGTAGAAAGGCGACTAGGGATTGGAGGCCCTATGTCTAAAATCTCAGCTAAGGGATTGGAGCTCTTATGTTGGTAGAAAGGCGACTAGGGATTGGAGGCCCTATGTCTAAAATCTCAGCTAAGGGATTGGAGCTCTTATGTTGGTAGAAAGGCGACTAGGGATTGGAGGCCCTATGTCTAAAATCTCAGCTAAGGGATTGGAGCTCTTATGTTGGTAGAAAGGCGACTAGGGATTGGAGGCCCTATGTCTAAAATCTCAGCTAAGGGATTGGAGCTCTTATGTTGGTAGAAAGGCGACTAGGGATTGGAGGCCCTATGTCTAAAATCTCAGCTAAGGGATTGGAGCTCTTATGTTGGTAGAAAGGCGACTAGGGATTGGAGGCCCTATGTCTAAAATCTCAGCTAAGGGATTGGAGCTCTTATGTTGGTAGAAAGGCGACTAGGGATTGGAGGCCCTATGTCTAAAATCTCAGCTAAGGGATTGGAGCTCTTATGTTGGTAGAAAGGCGACTAGGGATTGGAGGCCCTATGTCTAAAATCTCAGCTAAGGGATTGGAGCTCTTATGTTGGTAGAAAGGCGACTAGGGATTGGAGGCCCTATGTCTAAAATCTCAGCTAAGGGATTGGAGCTCTTATGTTGGTAGAAAGGCGACTAGGGATTGGAGGCCCTATGTCTAAAATCTCAGCTAAGGGATTGGAGCTCTTATGTTGGTAGAAAGGCGACTAGGGATTGGAGGCCCTATGTCTAAAATCTCAGCTAAGGGATTGGAGCTCTTATGTTGGTAGAAAGGCGACTAGGGATTGGAGGCCCTATGTCTAAAATCTCAGCTAAGGGATTGGAGCTCTTATGTTGGTAGAAAGGCGACTAGGGATTGGAGGCCCTATGTCTAAAATCTCAGCTAAGGGATTGGAGCTCTTATGTTGGTAGAAAGGCGACTAGGGATTGGAGGCCCTATGTCTAAAATCTCAGCTAAGGGATTGGAGCTCTTATGTTGGTAGAAAGGCGACTAGGGATTGGAGGCCCTATGTCTAAAATCTCAGCTAAGGGATTGGAGCTCTTATGTTGGTAGAAAGGCGACTAGGGATTGGAGGCCCTATGTCTAAAATCTCAGCTAAGGGATTGGAGCTCTTATGTTGGTAGAAAGGCGACTAGGGATTGGAGGCCCTATGTCTAAAATCTCAGCTAAGGGATTGGAGCTCTTATGTTGGTAGAAAGGCGACTAGGGATTGGAGGCCCTATGTCTAAAATCTCAGCTAAGGGATTGGAGCTCTTAGGTTGGTAAAAAGGCGACTAGGAAATGTAGGCCCTATGTTTAAAAATTCAACTCAAGGATTGGAGCCCTAATGTTGGCAAAAAGGCGACTAGGGAATGGAGGCCCGATGTCTAAAAATTCAACTCAAGGATTGGAGCCCTAATGTTGGTAAAGGAAAATTAGGGAATGGAGGCCCTATGTCTAAAATCTCAACTAAGGGATTGGAGCCCTAATGTTGGTAAAAGGAGTATGTCTAAAAACTCAACTCTGGGATTGGAGCCCTGATGTTGGTAAAAGGAGACTAGGGAATGTAGGTCATATGTCTAAAAACTCAACTTAGGGATTGGAGCCCTAATATTGGTGAAAGGCGACTGGGGAATGGATGCCCTATGTCTAATAACTCAACTCAGGGAACGAAGCCCTAATGTTGGTAAGAAAGTCGACTTGGGAATGGAGGCCCTTCGTCTAAAAACTCAACTTAGGGATTGGATCCCTATTGTTGGTAAGTAAAGCGATTAGGGAATGGAGGCCCTATGTCAAAATCTCAACTTGGGATTGGTGCCCTAATGTTGGTAAAAAGGCGACTAGGGAATGGAGGTTCTATATCTAAAAACTCAACTCGGGTATTGGAGCCCTAATGTTGGTAAAAGGCGACTAGGGAATTGAGGCCGTAAGTCTAATAACTCAACTCAAGGACTAGATCCCTAATGTTGGTAAAATAGGCGACTAGGGAATGGATGCCCTATATATAAAAACTCAACTAAAAATTGGTAAAAAATGCGACTAGGAAATGGAGACCCTTTGTCAAAATCTCAACTTAGGGATTGGGGCCCTAATGTTCGTAAAAAAGGCGACTAGGGAATGGAGGCCCTATGTCTAAAAACTCTTAACTCAGAGATTGGAGCCCCAATATTGGTAAAAGGCAACTATGGAATGGAGGCCCTATGTCTAAAAAACTTAACTCAGGTATTGGAGCCCTAATGTTGGTTAAAAAGCGACTAGGGAATGGAGGCTTTATGCCTAAAAACTCAACTCAGGGATTGGAGCCCTAATGTTGGTTAAAAAGCGACTAGGGAATGGAGGCCCTATGTCTAAAATCTCAACTACGGGATTGGAGCTCTTATATTGGTAAAAAGGCGACTAGGGAAAGGAGGCCCTATGTCTAAAATCTCAACTACGGGATTGGAGCTCTTATATTGGTAAAAAGGCGACTAGGGAAAGGAGGCCCTATGTCTAAAATCTCAACTACGGGATTGGAGCTCTTATATTGGTAAAAAGGCGACTAGGGAAAGGAGGCCCTATGTCTAAAATCTCAACTACGGGATTGGAGCTCTTATATTGGTAAAAAGGCGACTAGGGAAAGGAGGCCCTATGTCTAAAATCTCAACTACGGGATTGGAGCTCTTATATTGGTAAAAAGGCGACTAGGGAAAGGAGGCCCTATGTCTAAAATCTCAACTACGGGATTGGAGCTCTTATATTGGTAAAAAGGCGACTAGGGAAAGGAGGCCCTATGTCTAAAATCTCAACTACGGGATTGGAGCTCTTATATTGGTAAAAAGGCGACTAGGGAAAGGAGGCCCTATGTCTAAAATCTCAACTACGGGATTGGAGCTCTTATATTGGTAAAAAGGCGACTAGGGAAAGGAGGCCCTATGTCTAAAATCTCAACTACGGGATTGGAGCTCTTATATTGGTAAAAAGGCGACTAGGGAAAGGAGGCCCTATGTCTAAAATCTCAACTACGGGATTGGAGCTCTTATATTGGTAAAAAGGCGACTAGGGAAAGGAGGCCCTATGTCTAAAATCTCAACTACGGGATTGGAGCTCTTATATTGGTAAAAAGGCGACTAGGGAAAGGAGGCCCTATGTCTAAAATCTCAACTACGGGATTGGAGCTCTTATATTGGTAAAAAGGCGACTAGGGAAAGGAGGCCCTATGTCTAAAATCTCAACTACGGGATTGGAGCTCTTATATTGGTAAAAAGGCGACTAGGGAAAGGAGGCCCTATGTCTAAAATCTCAACTACGGGATTGGAGCTCTTATATTGGTAAAAAGGCGACTAGGGAAAGGAGGCCCTATGTCTAAAATCTCAACTACGGGATTGGAGCTCTTATATTGGTAAAAAGGCGACTAGGGAAAGGAGGCCCTATGTCTAAAAAACTTAACTCAGGTATTGGAGCCCCTATGTTGGTTAAAAAGCGACTAGGGAATGGAGGCTTTATGCCTAAAAACTCAACTCAGGGATTGGAGCCCTAATGTTGGTTAAAAAGCGACTAGGGAATGGAGGCTTTATGTCTAAAAACTCAACTCAGGGATTGGAGCCCTTATGTTAGTAAAAAAGGCCACTAGGGCATGGAGGCCCAATGTCTAAAAACTCAACTCAGGGATTGAAGCCCTAATGTTGGTAAATGGCGACAAGGGAATAGAGGCCCTATGTATAAAAATTCAACTCAGGGATTGGAGCCCTAATGTTGGTAAAAAAGGTGACTAGGGAATGAAGGCCCTATGTCTAAAACCTCAACTTAGGGATTGGAGCCGTAATGTTGGTAAAAAAGGCGACTTGGAAATGTAGGCCCTATGTCTAAAATCTCAAATCAGGGATTGGATCCCTAATGTTGGTAAAAAAGGCGACTAGGTAATAGAGGCCTTATGTCTAAAAGCTCAACTCAAAATTTGAGCGCTCATGTTGGCAAAAGGCGACTAGTATTGGAGGCCCTATGTCAGAAAAATCAACTTAGGGATTGGATCCCTAATGTTGGTAAAAAAGGTGACTAGGGAATGGATGCCCTATGTCTAAAAACTCAACTCAGGGATTGGATCCCAAATCTTGTTAAAAGGCGACTAGGGAATGGATGCCCTATGTGTAAAAGCTCAACTCAGGGATTGGAGTCCTTATGTTGGTTAAAACTGACTAGGGGATGGAGGACCTATGTCTAAAAATTCAACTCAGGGATTGGAGCCCTAATGTTGGTAAAAATGGCGACTAGGGAATGGAGGCCCTATGTCTAAAATCTCAACTAAGGGATTGGAGCTCTTATGTTGGTAAAACGGCGACTAGGGAATTGAGGCCCTATGTCTAAAAACTCTACTCATTGATTGGAGCGCTAATGTTGGTAAAAAGGCGACTAAGGAATGGAGGCCCTATGTCTAAAAACTCAACTCAAGGATTGGAGCCCTAATGTTGGTAAAAGACGACTAGGGAAGGGAGGCCCTATGTCTAAAAACTCAACTCAGGGATTGGAGCCCTAATGTTGGTAAAAGGAGACTAGGAAATGGAGGCCCTATGTCTAAAAACTCAACTCAGGGATTGGAGCCCAGATGTTGGTAAAAGGAGACTAGGGAATGGAGGTCGTATGTCTAAAAACTCAACTTAGGGATTGGAGCCCTAATATTGGTGAAAAAGGCGACTACGGAATGGAGGCCCAATGTCTCATAACTCAACACAGGGATTGGAGCTCTAATCTTAGTAAAAGGCGACTTGGGAATGGAGCTTCTATATCTAAAAACTCAACTCAGGTATTGGAGCCCTAATATTGGAAAAAGGTGAATAGGTAATGGAGGCTGTAAGTCTTATAACTCAACTCAGGGACTAGAGCCCTAATGTTGGTAAAAAAGGCGACTAGGGAATGGATGCCCTATATCTATAAACTCAACTAAAACTTGGTAAAAAATGCGACTAGGAAATGAAGGCCCTTTGTCAAAATCTCAACTTAGGGATTGGGGCCCTAATGTTCGTAAAAAAGGCAACTAGGGAATGGAGGCCCTATGTCTAAAAACTCTTAACTCAGAGATTGAAGCCCCAATGTTTGTAAAAGGCGACTATGGAATGGAGGCCCTATGTCTAAAAAACTCAAATTAGGTGTTGGAGCCCTAATGTTGGTTAAAAAGCGACTAAGGAATGGAGGCTTTATGTCTAAAAACTCAACTCAGGGATTGGAGCCCTTATGTTAGTAAAAAAGGCGATTAGGGAATGGAGGCCTAATGTCTAAAAACTCAACTCAGGGATAGAAGCCCTAATGTTGGTAAAAGGCGACTATAGAATGTAGGCCTTATGTCTAAAATATCAACTCATGGATTGGAGCCCTAATGTTGGTGAAAGGCGACGAGGGAATGGAGGCCCTATGTGTAATAACTCAACTCAGGGATCAGAGCCCTAATGTTGGTAAAAAAGTCGACTTGGGAATGGAGGCCCTTCGTCTAAAAGCTCAACTTAGGGATTGGAGCCCTAATATTGGTAAGTAAAGCGACTAGGGAATGGAGGCCCTATGTCAAAATCTCAACTTGGGATTGGTGCCGTAATGTTGGTAAAAAAGGTGACTAAGGAATGAAGGTTCTATATCTAAAAACTCAACTCGGGTATTGGAGCGCTAATGTTGGTAAAAGGCGACTAGGGAATGGAGGCCGTAAGTCTAATAACTCAACTCAGGGACTAGAGCCCTAATATTGGTAAAAAAGGCAACTAGGGAATGGATGCCCTATATAAAAAACTCAACTAAAAATTGGTAAAAAATGCGACTTGGAAATGGAGGCCCTTTGTCAAAATCTGAACATAGGGATTGGGGCCCTAATGTTCGTAAAAAAAGCGACTAGGGAATGGAGGCCCTATGTCTAAAAACTCTTAACTCAGAGATTGGAGCCGCAATGTTGGTAAAAGGCGACTATGGAATGGAGGCCCTATGTCTAAAAAACTCAACTCAGGTATTGGAGCCCTAATGTTGGTTAAAAAGTGACTAAGGAATGGAGGCTTTATGTCTAAAAACTCAACTCAGGGATTGGATCCCTAATGTTAGTAAAAAAGGCCACTAGGGAATGGAGGCCCTATGTCTAAAAACTCAACTCAGGGATTGAAGCCCTAATGTTGGTAAAAGGCGACAAGGGAATGGAGGCCCTATGTATAAAAATTCAACACAGGGATTGGAGCCCTTATGTTGGTAAAAAAGGCGACCAGGGAATAAAGTCCCTATGTCTAAAACCTCAACTTAGGGATTGAAGCCGTAATGTTGGTAAAAAAGGTGAATTGGGAATGTAGGCCCTATGTCTAAAATCTCAAATCAGGGATTGGATCCCTAATGTTGGTAAAAAATGCGACTAGGTAATGGAGGCCCTATGTCTAAAAGCTTAACTCAAAATTTGAGCCCTAATGTTGGCAAAAGGCGACTAGGGATTGGAGGCCCTATGTCAGAAAACTCAACTTAGGGATTGGATCCCTAAGGCTAGTAAAAAAGGTGACGAGGGAATGGAGGCCCTATGTCTAAAAACTCAACTCAGGGATTGGAGCCCAAATCTTGTTAAAAGGCGACTAGGGAATGGAGGCCCTATGTGTAAAAACTCAACTCAGGGATTGGAGCCCTAATATTGGTAAAAACTGACTAGGGGATGGAGGCCCTATGTCTGAAAATTTAACTCAGGGATTGGAGCCCTAATATTGGTAAAAAAGGCGAGTAGGGAATGGAGGCCCTATGTCTAAAATCTCAACTAAGGGATTGGAGCTCTTATGTTGGTAAAAAGGCGACTAGGGAATTGAGGCCCTATGTCTAAAAACTCTACTCATTGATTGGAGCCCTAATGTTGGTAAAAAGGCGACTAAGGAATGGAGGCCCTATGTCTAAAAACTCAACTCAAGGATTGGAGCCCAAATGTTGGTAAAAGACGACTAGGGAATGGAGGCCCTATGTCTAAAAACTCAACTCAGGGATTGGAGCAATAATGTTGGTAAAAGGAGACTAGGAATTGGAGGCCCTATGTCTAAAAACTCAACTCAGGGATTGGAGCCCTGATGTTGGTAAAAGGAGACTAGGGAATGGAGGTCGTATGTCTAAAGACTCAACTTAGGGATTGGAGCCCTAATATTGGTAAATAGGCGACTAGGGAATGGAGGCCCTATGTCAAAATCTCAAGTTGGGATTGGTGGCCTAATGTTGGTAAAAAAGGCGACTAGGGAATGGAGGTTCTATATCTAAAAACTCAACTCGGGTATGGGATCCCTAATGTTGGTAAAAGGCGTATAGGGAATGGAGGCCGTAAGTGTAATAACTCAACTCAGGGACTAGAGCCCTAATGTTGGTAAAAAAGGCGACTAGGGAATGGATGCCCTATATTAAAAACTCAACTAAAAATTGGTAAAAAATGCGACTAGGAAATGGAGGCCCTTTGTCAAAATCTCAACTTAGGGATTGGGGCCCTAATGTTCGTAAAAAGGCGACTAGGAAATGGAGGCCTTGTCTAAAAACTCTTAACTCAGAGATTGGAGCCCCAATGTTTGTAAAAGGCGACTATGGAATACAGACCCTGTGTCTAAAAAACTCAAATCAGGTATTGAAGCCCTAATGTTGGTTAAAAAGCTACTAAGGAATGGAGGCTTTATGTTTAAAAACTCAACTCATGGATTGGAGCACTTATGTTAGTAAAAAAGGCGATTAGGGAATGGAGGCCCAATGTCTGAAAACTCAACTCAGGGATTGAAGCCCTAATATTGGTAAAAGGCGACTAGAGAATGTAGGCTCTATGTCTAAAAACATAACTCAGGGATTGGAGCCCTAATGTTGGTAAAAAAGGCAATTAGGGTTGGAGGCCCTTTGTCTAAAATATCAACTCTGGGATTGGAGCCCTAATGTTGGTGAAAGGCGACTAGGGAATGGAGGCCCTATGTCTATTAACTCAACTCAGGGAACGGAGCCCTAATGTTGGTAA
Organism: Nicotiana glauca; assembly: GCA_026770625.1. Classification (NCBI taxonomy): domain Eukaryota; kingdom Viridiplantae; phylum Streptophyta; class Magnoliopsida; order Solanales; family Solanaceae; genus Nicotiana; species Nicotiana glauca. The sequence continues at coordinate 14,506 of MU721336.1, read as the reverse complement.
AAAAGTCGACTTGGGAATGGAGGCCCTTCGTCTAAAAATTCAACTTAGGGATTGGATCCCTAATGTTGGTAAGTAAAGCGACTAGGGAATGGTGGCCCTATGTCAAAATCTCAACTTGGGATTGGTGCCCTAATGTTGGTAAAAAGGTGACTAGGGAATGGAGGTTCTATATCTAAAAACTCAACTCGGGTATTGGAGCCCGAATGTTAGTAAAAGGCGACTAGGGAATGGAGGCCGTAAGTCTAATAACTCAACTCAGGCACTAGATCCCTAATGTTGGTAAAATAGGCGACTAGGGAATGGATGCCCTATATAAAAAAACTCAACTAAAAATTGGTAAAAAATGCTACTAGGAAATGGAGGCCCTTTGTCAAATCTCAACTTAGGGATTGGGGCCCTAATGTTCGTAAAAAAGGCGACTAGGGAATGGAGGCCCTATGTCTAAAAACTCTTAACTAAGAGATTGGAGCCCAATGTTGGTAAAAGGCGACTATGGAATGGAGGACCTATGTCTAAAAAACTCAACTCAAGTATTGGAGCCCTAATGTTGGTGAAAAAACGACTAGGGAATGGAAGCTTTATGTCTAAAAACTCAACTCAGGGATTGGAGCCCTTATGTTAGTAAAAAAGGCGACTAGGGAATGGAGGCCCAATATCTAAAAACTCAATTCAGGGATTGAAGCCCTAATGTTGGTAAAAGGCGATTAGAGAATGTAGGCCCTATGTCTAAAAACTTAACTCAGGGATTGGAGCCCTAATGTTGGTGAAAGGCGACTAGGGAATGGAGGCCCTATGTCTAATAACTCAACTCAGGGATTGGAGCCCTAATGTTGGTAAAAAAGTCGACTTGGGGATGGAGGCCCTATGTCTAAAAACTCAACTTAGGGATTGGAGCCCTAACATTGGTAAAAAGGCAACTAGGGAATGGAGGCCCTATGTCAAAATCTCAGCTTGGGATTGGTGCCCTAATGTTGGTAAAAAAGGCGACTAGGGAATGGAGGCCCTATGTCTAAAAACTCTCAACTCAGGGATTGGAGCCCTAATGTTGGTAAAAGGCAACTATGGAATGGAGGCCCTATGTCTAAAAAGTCAACACAGGGTTAGAGCCCTAATATTGGTAAAAAAGGCGACTAGGGAATGTAGGCTTTATGTCTAAAAACTCAACTTAGGGATTGGAGCCCTTATGTTAGTAAAAAGTGCGACTAGGGAATGGAGGCCCAATGTCTAAAAACTCAACTCAGGGATTGAAGCCCTAATGTTGGTAAAAGGCGACTAGAGAATGTAGGCCCTATGTCTAAAAACTTAACTCAGGGATAGGAGCGCTAATGTTGGTAAAAAAGGCGACTAGAGATGGAGGCCCGATGTCTAAAATCTCAACTCAGGGATTGGAGCCCTAATATTGGTGAAAGGCGATAAGGGAATGGAGGCCCTATGTCTAATAACTCAACTCAGGGATCGGAGCCCTAATGTTGGTAAAAATGTCGACTTGGGAATGGAGGCCCTATGTCTAAAAACTCAACTTAGGAATTGGAGCCCTAATGTTGGTAAGTAAAGCGACTAGGGAATGTAGGCCCTATATCTAAAAACTCTACTCAGGAATTGAAGCCCTAATATTTGTAAAAGGCGACTAGGGAATGGTGGCCCTATGTCTAAAAACTCTACTCAGGGATTGGAGCCCTAATGTTGGTAAAAAAGGCGACTATGGAATGGAGGCCCTATGTCTAAAAAACTCAACTCAGGGATTGGAGCCCTAATATTGGTGAAAGGCGACTAGGGAATGGAGGCCCTATGTATAAAAGCTCAACTAAAAATTTAAGGCCTAATGTTAGTAAAAGGCGACTAGGGAATGGCGGCCTTATGTCTAAAAACTCAACTCAGGGATTGGAGCCCTAATGTTGGTAAAAAAGGCGACTGTGGAATGGAGTCCCTATGTCTAAAAAACTCAACTAAGGGATTGGAGCCCTTATGTTGGTAAAAAAGGCGACTTGGGAATGGAGGCCCTATGTCTAAAAGCTCAACTCAAAATTTGAGCCCTAATATTGGCAATAGGCGACTAGGGATTGGAGGCCCTATGTCGAAATCTCAACTTGGGATTGGTGCCCTAATGTTGGTAAAAGAGGCGACTAGGGAATGAAGGTTCTATATCTAAAAACTCAACTCGGGTATTGGAGCCCTAATTTTGGTAAAAGGCGAATAGGGAATGGAGGCCGTATGTCTAATAACTCAACTCAGGGACTAGAGCCCTAATGTTGGTAAAAAAAGGCGCCCAGGGAATGGATGCCCTATATATAAAAACTCAACTAAAAATTGGTAAAAAATGCGACGAGGAAATGCAGGCCCTTTGTCAAAATCTCAACTTAGGGAATTGGGCCCTAATGTTCGAAAAAAAGGCGAATAAGGAATGGAGGCCCTATGTCTAAAAACTCTTAACTCAGAGATTGGAGCCCCAATGTTTGTAAAAGGAGACTATGAAATACAGGCCCTATGTCTAAAAAACTCAAATAAAGTATTGTATCCCTAATGTTGGTTAAAAAGGCGACTAGGGAATGGAGGTTCTATATCTAAAAACTCAACTCGGGTATTGGAGCCCTAATGTTGGTAAAAGGCGACTAGGGAATGGAGGTCGTAAGTCTAATAACTCAACTCAGGTACTAGAGCCCTAATGTTGGTAAAAAAGGCGACTAGGGAATGGATGCCCTATTTAAAAAAACTCAACTAAAAATTGGTAAAAAATGCGACTAGGAAATGGAGGCCCTTTGTGTAAATCTCAACTTAGGGATTGGGGCCCTAATGTTCGTAAAAAAGGCGACTAGGGAATGGAGGCCCTATGTCTAAAAACTCTTAACTCAGAGATTGGAGCCCCAATGTTGGTAAAAGCAACTATGGAATGGAGGCCCTATGTCTAAAAAACTCAACTCAGGCATTGGAGCCCTAATGTTGGTGAAAAAGCGACTAGGGAATGGAGGTTCTATATCTAAAAACTCAATTCGGGTATTGGAGCCCTAATGTTGGTAAAAGGCGACTAGGGAATAGAGGCCGTAAGTCTAATAACTCAACTCAGGGACTAGAGCCCTAATGTTGGTAAAAAAGGCGACTAGGGAATGGATGCCCTATATAAAAAAACTCAACTAAAAATCGGTAAAAAATGCGACTAGGAAATGGAGGCCCTTTGTTAAAATCTCAACTTAGGGATTAGGGGGCAAATGTTCGGTAAAAAGGCAACTAGGGAATGGAGGTCCTATGTCTAAAAACTCTTAACTCAGAGATTGGAGCCCCAATGTTGGTACAAGGCGACTATGGAATGGATGCCCTATGTATAAAAAACTCAACTCAGCTATTGGAGCCCTAATGTTGGTGAAAAAGTGACTAGGGAATGGAGGCTTTATATCTAAAAACTCAACTCAGGGATTGAAGCCCTAATGTTTTCCAAAGGCGACTAGAGAATGCAGGCCCTATGTCTAAAACCTTAACTCAGGGATTGGAGCCCTAATGTTGGTGAAAGGCGACTAGGGAATGGAGGCCCTATGTCTAATAACTCAACTCTGGAATCGGAGCCCTAATGTTGGTAAAAAAGTCGACTTGGGAATGGAGGCCCTATGTCTAAAAACTCAACATAGGGATTGGAGCCCTAATATTGGTAAAAAGGCGACTAGGGAATGGAGACCCTATGTCATAATCTCAACTTGGGATTGGTGCCCTAATATTGGTAAAAAAGGTGACTAAGGAATGTAGGTTCTATATCTAAAAACTCAACTCGGGTATTGGAGCCCTAATGTTGGTAAAAGGCGACTAGGGAATGGAGGCCGTAAGTCTAATAACTCAACTCACGGGTTAGAGCCCTAATGTTGGTAAAAAAAGGCGACTAGGCAATAGATGCCCTATATCTAAAAACTCAACTAAAAAATGGTAAAAAATGCGACTAGGAAATGGAGGCCCTTTGTCAAAATCTTAACTTAGGGATTTGTGCCCTAATGTTCGTAAAAAAGGCAACTAGGGAATGGAGGCCCTATGTCTAAAAATTCTTAACTCAGAGATTGGAGCCTCAATGTTGGTAAAAGGCGACTATGAAATGGAGGCCCTATGTCTAAAAAAACTCAACTCGGGTGTTTAAGCCCTAATGTTGGTGAAAAAATGACTAGGGAATGGAGGCTTTATGTCTAAAAACTCAACTCAGGGATTGGAGCCCATATGTTAGTAAAAAAGGAGACTATGGAATGGAGGCCTAATGTCTAAAAACTCAACTCAGGGATTGAAGCCCTAATGTTGGTAAAAGGCAAATAGAGAATGTAGGCCCTATGTCTAAAAACATAACTCAGGGATTGGAGCCATAATATTGGTAAAAAAGGCGACTAGGGATGAAGGCCCTATGTCTAAAATCTCAACTCACGGATTGGAGCCCTAATATTGGTGAAAGGCGACTAGGGAATGGAGGCCCTATGTCTAATAACTCAACTTAGGGATCGGAGCCCTACTGTTGGTTAAAATGTCGACTTGGGAATGGAGGCCCTATGTCTAAAAACTCAACTTAGGGAATGGAGCCCTAATGTTGGTAAGTAAAGCGACTAGGGAATGTAGGCCCTATATCTAAAAACTCAACTCAGGAATTGAAGCCCTAATGTTGGTAAAAGGCGACTAGGGAATGGTGGCCCTATGTCTAAAAACTCAACTCAGGGATTGGAGCCCTAATGTTGGTAAAAAAGGCGATTATGGAATGGAGGCCCTATGTCTAAAAAACTCAACTCAAGGATTGGAGCCCTTATGTTGGTAAAAAGGCGATTAGGTGAATGGAGGACTTATGTCAAAAATTCAATTCAGGGTTTGGAGCCCTAATATTGATAAAAGGTGACTAGAGAATGGAGGACCTATGTCTAAAAACTCAACTCAGGGATTGGAGCCCTAATGTTGGTAAAAAAGGCGACTAGGGGATGGTGGCACTATGACATAAAACTCAACTCAGGGATTGGAGCCCTAATGTTGGTAAAAGGCGACTAGGGAATGGTGGCCCTATGTCTAAAAACTCAAATCAGGGATTGGAGCTCTAATGTTGGTAAAAAAGGCGACTATGGAATGGATGCCCTATGTCTAAAAAACTCAACTTAGGGATTGGAGCCCTTATGTTGGTAAAAAAGGCGACTAGGGAATGGAGGCCCTGTGTCTAAAAGCTCAACTCAAAATTTGAGCCCTAACATTGGCAAAAGGCGACTATTGATTGGAGGCCGTATCTCTGAGAACTCAACTTAGGGATTGGAGCACTAATGTTGGTAAAAAAGGCGACTAGGGATTGGAGGCCCTACGTCTAAAAATTAAAAGTAGGGATTGGAGCCCTAATGTTGTTAAAAAAGGCGACTAGGGAATGGAGGCCCTATGTCCAAAATCTCAACTCAATGATTGGAGCCCTAAAGTTGGTAAAAAGGCGACTAGGTAATGGAGGCCTTATGTCTAAAAACTGTACTCAGGGATTGGAGCCCTAATGTTGGTAAAAAGGTGACTAGGGAATAGATGCCCTATGTCTAAAAACTAAACTCAAGCATTGTATCCCTAATGTTGGTGAAAAAGCGAGTAAGGAATGGAGGATTTATGTCTAAAAACTCAACTCTGGGATTGGAGCCCTTATGTTGGTAAAAAATGTGACTAGGCAATGGAGGACCTATATCAAAAAACTCAACTCAGGATAGGAGCCCTTATGTTGGTAAAAAAGGCGACTAGAGAACGGAGCCCCTATGTAAAAAAACTAAACTCAGGGATTGGAGCCCTAATGTTGGTAAAACGTGACTAGAAAATGGAGGCCCTGTGTCTAAAAACTCAACTTAGGGATTGGAGCACTAATGTTGGTAAAAAAGGAGACTAGGGGATGGAGGCCCTAAGTCTAAAATCTCAACTCAGGGATTGGAGCCCTAATGTTGGGGAAAGGAGACTAGGGAATGGAGGCCCTATGTCTAAAAACTCAACTCAGGGATTGGAGCCCTAATGTTGGTAAAAGGCGACTAGGGAATGGAGGCCCTATGTCTGAAAACGCAACTCAGGGATTGGAGCCCTAATGTTGGTAAAAGCGACTAGGGAATGGAGGCCCTATGTCTAAAAACTCAGCTCAGGGATTGGAGCCCTAATGTTGGTAAAAAAGGTGACTAGGGAATGGAGCCCTAATGTTTGTAAAAGACGACTATGGAATGGAGGCCTTATGTGTAAAAAAATCAACTCAGGTATTGGAGCCGTAATGTTGGTGAAAAAGCAACTTTGGAATGGAGGCCCTACGTCTAAAAAACTCAACTCAGGTATTGGAGCCCTAATGTTGGTGAAAAAGCGACTTGGGATTGGAGGCCCTATGTCTAAAAACTCAACGCAGGGATTGGAGCCCTTATATTGGTAAAAATGGCGACTAGGGAATGGAGGCCCTAAGTCAAAAATTCAACTCAGGGATTGGAGCCCTAACGTTGATAAGCGGCGACTAGAGAATGGAGGCCTTATGTCTAAAAACTCAACTCAGGGATTGGAGCCCTAATGTTGGTAAAAAAGGCGACTAGGGGATGGTGGCACTATGACATAAAACTCAACTCAGGGATTGAAGCCCTAATGTTGGTAAAAGCCAACTAGGGAATGGAGGCCCTATGTCTGAAACCTCAACTCAGGGATCGGATCCCTAATGTTGGTAAAAAAGGCGACTAGGGAATGGAGGCAATATGTCTAAAAACTCAATTCAGGGATTGGAGCCCTAATGTTGGTGAAAGGCGACTAGGGAATGAAAGCCCTATGTCTAAAAAATCAACTCAGGGATTGGAGCCTTAATGTTGGTAAAAAGGCGACTAGGGAATGGTGGCCCTATGTCTAAAAACTCAACTCAGGGATTGGAGCCCTAATGTTGGTTAGTAAAGGCAACTTGGGAATGGAGGCACTATGTTTAAAAGCTCAACTCAAAATTTGAGCCCTAATGTTGGCAAAAGGCGACTAGGGATTGGAGACACCATGTCTAAAAACTCAACGTAGGGATTGGAGCCCTAATGGTGGTAAAAAATGTGACAAGGGAATGGAGGCCCCATGTCAAAAAACTCAACTTAGGGATTAGAGCCCTAATGATAGTAAAAGGCGACTAGGGAATGTAGGCCCTATGTATAAAAACTCAACTCAATGATTGGATCCCTAATGTTGGTAAATGGCGACTAGAGAATGGAGGCCCTATGTCTAAAAATTCAACTCAGGGATTGGAGCCCTAATTTTGGTATAAAAGGCAACTAGGGAAAGGAGGCCCTATGTCTAAAATCTCAACTCACGGATTAGAGCCCTAATGTTGGTAAAAAGGCAACTAGGGAATGGAGGCCCTATGTCTAAAAACTACTCAGGGATTGGAGCCATAATGTTAGTGAAAAGGCGACTAAGATATGGAGGCCCTACGCCTAAAAACTCAACTTAAGGATTGGAGCCCTAATGTTGGTAAAAGGCGATTAGGAAATGGAGGCCCTATGTCTAAAAACACAACTCAGGGATTGGAGCCCTAATGTTGGTAAAAAACGCGACTAGGGAATGGAGGCCCTATGTCAAAATTTCAACTTAGGAATTGGTGCCCTAATGTTGGTAAAAAAGGCGACTAGGGAATGGAGGCCCTATATCTAAAAAAATTCAACTCAGGGATTGGAACCCTAATGTTGGTAAAAAGCTACTAGGGAATGGAGGCACTAAGTCTAAAAACTCAAGTCAGGGACTGGAGCCCAAATGTTGGTAAAAAAGGCGACTAGGGAGTGGAGGCCCAATGTCTAAAAACACAACTCGTGGATTGGAACCATAATATTAGTAAAAAGGCGAATATGGAACGGAGGCCCTATGTCTAAAAACTCAACTCAAGGATTGGAGCCCCAATGTTGGTAAAAAATGCGACTAGGAAACGGAGGCCCTATGTCAAAATCTCAATTTTGGGATTGGAGCCCTAATGTTGGTAAAAAAGGCTACTAGGGAATGGAGGCCCTATGTCTAAAAACTCAACTCAAGGATTGGAGCCCTAATGTTGGTGAAAAAGCGACTAGGGAATGGAGGCTTTATGTCTAAAATCTCAACTTAGGGATTGGAGCCCTAATGTTGGTAAAAAATGCGACTAGGAAATCGAGGCCCTATGTTAAAAGCTCAATTTAGGGATTGGAGCCCTAATGTTGGTAAAAAAGGTGACTAGGGAATGGAGGCCCAATGTCAAAAACTAAACTCAGGGATTTGAGCCCTGATGTTGGTATAAAGATGACTAGGGAATGGAGGCCCTATGTCAAAATCTCAACTTAGGGATTGGTGCCCTAATGTTGGTAAAAAAGTCGACTTGGGAAAGGAGGCCCTATGTCTAAAAACTCAACTTATAGATTGGAGCCCTAATGTTTGTATGTAAAGTGACTAGGGAATGGAGGCCCTATGTCTAAAAACTCAACTCAAGGATCGGAGCACTAATGTTGGTAAAAAAGGCGACTATGGAATGGAGGCCCTATGTCTAAAAAACTCAACTCAGGTATTTGGAGTCTTAATATTTATGAAAAAGCGACTAGGGAATCGAGGCTTTATGTCAAAAAACTCAACTCAGGGATTGGAGCCCTTATGTTGGTAAAAAAGGCGACTAGGGAATGGAGGCCCTATGTCAAAAAGCTCAACTAAAAATTTGAGCCCTAATATTGGCAAAAGGCGACTAGGGATTGGAGGCTCTATGTCCGAAAACTCAACTTAGAGATTGGAGCACTAATGTTGCTAAAAAAAGGCAACTAGGGAATGGAAACCCTACGTCTAAAAATTCAACTCAGGGATTGGAGCCCTAATGTTGGTAAAAAAGGCAACTAGGGAATGGAGGCCCAATGTCTAAAATCTCAACTCAGTGATTGGAGCCCTAATGTTGATAAAAAGGCGACTAGGTAATGGAGCCCTAATGTCTAAAAACTCTACTCAGGCATTGGACCTCTAATGTCGGTAAAAAGGCGACTATGGAATGGAGGCCCTATGTCTAAAAACTCAACTCAAGGATCGGAGCCTTAATATTGGTGAAAAAGCGAATAGGGAATGGAGGATTTATGTCTAAAAACTTTACTCAGGGAATGGAGCCCTTATGTTGGTAAAAAAGGTGACTAGGGAATGGAGGCCCTATGTCAAAAAACTCAACTCAGGGATTGGAGCCCTTATGTTGGTAAAAAAGGCGACGAAGGAATGGAGGCTCTATGTAAAAAAACTCAACTCAGGGATTGGAGCCCTAATATTTGTAAAAGGCGACTAGGGAATGGAGGCCCTATGTCTAAAAACTCAACTTAGGGATTGGAGCCCTAATGTTGGTAAAAAAGGCGTCTAGGGGATGGAGGCCCTATGTCTAAAATGTTAACTCAGGGATTGGAGCCCTAATATTGGTGAAAGGAGACTAGAGAATGGTGGCCCTATGTCTAAAAACTCAACTCAGGGATTGGAGCCCTAATGTTGGTAAAAGGCGACTAGAGAATGGAAGCCCTATGTCTAAAAACTCAAATCAGGGATTGGAGCCCTAATGTTGGTAAAAAAGGCGACTAGGGAATCGAGGCCCTATGTCTAAAATCTCAACTCAGGGATTGGAGCCCAAATGTTGGTGAAAGGCGACTAGGGAATGGTGGCCCTATGTCTAAAAACTCAACTCAGTGATTGTAGCCCTAATTTTGGTGAAAGGCGACTAGGGAATGGAGGCCTTATGTCTAAAAACGCAACTCTGGGATTGGAGCTCTAATGTTGGTAAAAGGCGACTAGGGAATGGAGGCCCTATATCTAAAAACTCAACTTAGGGATTAGAGCCCTAATATTGGTAAAAAGTTGACTAGGGAATGGAGGCCCTATGTCAAAATCTCAACTTAGGGATTGGTGTCCTATTGCTGGTAAAAAAGGCGATTAGGGAATGGAGGCCCTTTGTCTAAAAACTCAACTCAGTGATTGGATCCCTAATATTGGCAAAAAGGTGATTATGGAATGGAGGCCCTTTGTCTAAAAACTCAGCTCAGGGATTGAAACCCTAATGTTGGTAAAAAAAGGCGACTAGGGAATGGAGGCCCTATGTCTAAAAACTCTCAACTCAGAGATTGGAGCCCTAATGTTGGTAAAAGGCGACTATGGAATGGATGCCTTATGTCTAAAAAATATCAACTCAGGTATTGGAGCCCTAATGTTAGTGAAAAAGCGATAAGGTAATGGAGGCCCTACGTCTAAAAAACTCAAATCAGGTATTGGAGCCCTAATGTTGGTGAAAAATCGACTAGGGTATGGATGCCCTATGTCTAAAAAATCAACTCAGGGATTGGAGCGCTTATGTTGGTAAAAACGGCGACTAGGGAATGGAGGCGCTATGTCTAAAAACTAAACTCAGGGATTGGAGCCCTAATATTGGTAAAAGGCGACTAGAGAATAGAGGCCCTATGTCTAAAAACTCAACAGAGGTATTGGATCCCTAATGTTGTAAGAAAGGCGACTAGGGGATGGTGGCCCTATGTCATAAAACTCAACTCAGGGGTTGGATCCCTAATGTTAGCAAAAGGCAACTAGGGAATGGAGGCCCTATGACTAAAAACTCAACTCAGGGATCGGAGCCCTAATGTTGGTAAAAAAGGCTAGTAGGGAATGGAGGCAATATGTCTAAAAACTCAACTCAGGGATTGGAGCCCTATTGTTGGTGAAAGGCGACTAGGGAATGGAGGCCCTATGTCTAAAATCTCAACTCAGGGATAGGAGCCCTAATGTTGATAAAAGGCGACTAGGGAATGGTGGCCCTATGTCTACAAACTCAACTCAGAGATTGGAGCCCTAATGTTGCTAAAAAAAGGCGACATGGGAATGGAGGCCCTATATCTAAAAGCACAACTAAAAATTTGAGCCCTAATGTTGGCAAAAGGCGACTAGGGATTGGAGGCCCTATGTCTGAAAACTCAACGTAGGGATTAAAGCCCTAATGTTGGTAAAAAAGGTGACTAGGGAATGGAGGCCCCATGTCAAAAAACTCAACTTAGGGATTGGAGCCCTAATCTTGGTAAAAGGCGACTAGGGAATGTAGGTCTTATGTGTAAAAACTCAACTCAGGGATTGGAGCCCTAATGTTGGTAAAAGGTGACTGGGGAATGGAAGCCCTATGTCTAAAAATTCAACTCAGGGATTGGAGCCCTAATTTTGGTACAAAGGAGACTAGGGAATGGAGGCCATATGTCTAATAACGCAACTCAGGGATTGGAGCCCTAATGTTGGTAAAAAGGCAACTAGGGAATGGAGGCCCTATGTCAAAATCTCAACTAAGGGATTGGTGCCCTAATGTTGGTAAAAGAGGCGACTAGGGAATGGAGGCCCTATATCTAAAAACTCAACTCAGGGATTGGAGCCCTAATGTTGGTAAAAGGCTACTAGGGAATGGAGGAACTATGTCTAAAAACTCAAGTAAAGGAATAGAGCCCAAATGGTTGTAAAAAAGGCGACTAGGGCATGGAGGCCCTATGTCTAAAAACTCAACTCAGGGATTGGAACGCTAATATTGGTAAAAAGGCGAATATGGAATGGAGGCCCTATGTCTAAAAACTCAACTCAAAGATTGGAGTCCTAATGTTGGTAAAAAAGGCGACTAGGAAAGGGTGTCCCTATGTCGAAATCTCAATTTAGGGATTGGAGCCCTAATGTTGGTAAAAAAGGCGACTAAGGAATGGAGGCCCTATGTTTAAAAATTCAACTCAGGGATTGGAGCCCTAATGTTGGTAAAAAAGGCGACTAAGGAATGGAGGCCCTATGTTTAAAAATTCAACTCAGGGATTGGAACGCTAATATTGGGAAAAAGGCGAATATGGAACGGAGGCCCTATGTCTAAAACCTCAACTCAAAGATTGGAGCCCTAATGTTGGTAAAAAAGGCGACTAAGGAATGGAGGCCCTATGTTTAAAAATTCAACTCAGGGATTGGAGCCCTAATTTTGGTAAAAAAGGCAACTAGGGAATAGAGGCCCTATGTCAAAATCTTAACTTAGGGATTGGTGCACTAATGTGTGTAAAAAAGGCGACTAGGGAATGGATGCCCTATGTCTAAAAACTCAACTCAGGGATTGGAACCCTAATATTGGTAAAAAGATGAATATGGAATGGAGGCCCTATGTCTAAAAACTCAACTCAGGGATTGGACCCCTAATGTTGGTAAAAAATGCGACTAGGAAATGGAGGCTCTATGTCAAAATCTCAATTTAGGGATTGGAGCCCTAATGTTGGTAAAAAAGGTGACTAGGGAATAGAGGCCTTATGTTTAAAAATTCAACTTAGTGATTGTAACCCTAATATTGGTAAAAAGGCAATTATGGAATGGAGGCCCTATGTCTAAAAACTCAACTCAGAGATTTGAGCACTAATGTAGGTGAAAACGTCGACTAGGGAATGGAGCCCTATGTCTAAAAAGTCTTAACTCAGATATTTGGAGCCCTAATGTTGGTAAAAGGCGACTATGGAATGGAGGCCATATGTCGAAAAAAATCAACTCAGGAATTGGAGCCCTAATGTTGGTGATAAAGCGACTAGGGAATGGATGCCCTATGTCTAAAAAACTCAACTCAGGTATTGGAGCGCTAATATTGGTGAAACAGCGACTAGGGATTGGAGGCCCTATGTCTAAAAGCTTAACTCAGGGATAGGAGCCCAAACATTGGTAAAAAAGGCGACTAGGGAATGGACGACCTATGTCTAAAAACTCAACTTTGGGATTGGAGCCCTAATGTTGGTAAAAAGGAGACTAGGGAATGGAGGCCCTATGTCTAAAAACCTCAACTCAGGTATTGGAGTGCTAAAATTGGGGAAAAAGCGACTAGGGAATGGAGGCCCTATGTCAAAAAACTAGACTCAGGGATTGGAGCACTTATGTTGGTAAAAACGGCGACTATGTAATGGAAGCCCTATGTCTAAAAACCCAACTTAGGGATTGGAGCTCTAATGTTGGTAAATGGGGACTAGAGAGTGGAAGCCCTATGTCTAAAAAGTCAACACAAGGATTGGAGCCCTAATGTTGGTAAAAGTCGACTAGGGAATGGAGGCCCTATGTCTAAAAACTCAACTTTGGGATTAGAACCCTAATGTTGGTAAAAGGCGACAAGGGAATGGAGGCCTCATGTCGAAAAATTCAACTCAGGGATTGGAGGCCTAATGTTGGTAAAAAAGGCGACTAGGGAATGGAGGCCCTATGTCTAATATCTCCACTCACGGATTGGAGCCCGAATATTGGTAGAAAGGCGACTAGGGATTGGAGGCCCTATCTCTAAAAACTCAACTCAGGGATTGGAGCCTTAATGTGGGTAAAAGGCGACTAGGGAATGGAGGCCCTATGTCTAATATCTCCCCTCACGGATTGGAGCCCGAATATTGGTAGAAAGGCGACTAGGGATTGGAGGCCCTATCTCTAAAAACTCAACTCAGGGATTGGAGCCTTAATGTGGGTAAAAGGCGACTAGGGAATGGAGGCCCTACGTCTAAAAATTCAACTTAGGGATTGGAGACCTAATGTAGGTAAAAAAGGCGACTAGGGAATGGAGGCCCTATGTCTAATATCTCCACTCACGGATTGGAGCCCGAATATTGNGGATTGGAGCCCTAATGTTGGTAAGTAAAGCAACTAGGGAATGTTGGCCCTATATCTAGAAACTTAACTCAAGGATTGGAGCCCTAATGTTGGTAAAAGGTGACTAGGTAATAGTGGTCCTATGTCTAAAAACTCAACTCAGGGATTGGAGCCCTAATGTTGGTAAAAAAGGCGACTAGGGAATGAGGCACTATGTCTAAAAGATCAACTCAAAATTTGAGCCCTAATGTTGGAAAAAGGCGACCATGGAATGGAGGCCCTATGTCTAAAAAATTCAACTCAGGGATTGGAGGCCTAATGTTGGTGAAAAAGAGACTAAGGAATGGAGGCCCTATGTCAAAAAACTCAACTCAGGGATTGGAGCCCTAATCTTGGTAAAAGACTACAGGGAATAGAGGCCATTTGTGTAAAAACTTAACTCAGGGATTGGAGCCCTAATGATTGTAAAAGGCGACTAGGGAATGGAGGCCCTATGTCTGAAAACACTACTCAAGGATCAGAACCCTAATGTTGGTAAAAAGGCGACTAGCGAATGGAGACCCTATGTCTAAAAAGTGAACACAGGGATTGGAGCCCTAATGTTGGTAAAAGTCGACTAGGGAATGGAGGCCCCATGTCTAAAAACTCAACTCAGGGATTGGAGCCCTAATGATGGTAAAAGGCGACTAGGGAATGGAGGCCCTATGTATAAAAATTCAACTCAAAGATTAGAGCTCTAATTTTGGTAAAATTGGCGACTAGGGAATGGAGGCCCTTTGTCTAAAATCTCCACTCACGGATTGGAGCCCTAATGTTTGTAAAAGGGCAACTAGGAAATGGAGGCCCTATGTGTAAACTCAAGTCAGTGATTGGAGCCCTAATGTTGGTAAAAAGGCGACTTGTGAATGAAGGCCCTATGTCTAAAAAGTCTACTCAAGGATTGGAGCCCTAATGTTAGTAAAAGTCAACTACGGAA
>MU721331.1:0-48727 GCA_026770625.1 Nicotiana glauca | reverse complement strand
TTTTTTCTCCATATTTCTCTCTCACCAAAAAGCAAAGAACATCGCTCATTTCGAAAAAGCTTTGAAGGATGATAGAATTACTGTAATTTTCTGAACCTCTCCAAGGAGAGGCAGGGTCGGTTTCTTTGATCAATAAAGTTTCTTAAATGTTATTCCGATTAAATCCCATGTCTCGTTGCTTTGTCTCCTGATTCGACATTAATTATAGTTTGCTACGATTTACCCCTTCTTATATATTGATTGATTTTCATAAATATTGTTCGATAACTTTTTAAGTCAAACAATTTGGTGTCGTCTGTGGGGATTTCCTAGCGAAAACTCTTAGTTCTTCCCGGATCAAAGGAAAAAAGACTCCAGGAGGATAACTCGACTCAAACCAGAATCGACGGAAGCGCGCCAAACAGAGAAGATGGAGGAGCCTTCCCCGCTTTAGCTCCCACTCATCCTCTCTGCCGTGTCAGGCCGGAAACCGGTGCAAATGCACCGCAAACGAGAAATCGAAAATCATCCTCGAACAATCTGAATGCCATGGTCAAGCAGACAAGCGTAACACGGATACGATATATGACCCTCAGGCTGCGTGCCTTCATCACCAAAATAATATAGTTCGACCTCGCTCGGACTAGGTCTTAGGCTAAGTGCCTTCGCCATCAAATTATTATAGTTCGACCTCGCTCGAACTGGGACTCAGGCTATGTGCCTTTGCCGTCAAAGTAATATAGTTCGACCTCGCTCGGACTAGGTCTCAGGCTATGTGCCTTCGCCATCAAATTATTATAGTTCGACCTCGCTCAAACTAGGTCTCAGGCTAAGTGCCTTCGCCATCAAAGTATTATAGTTCGACCTCGCTCGAACTGGGACTCAGGCTATGTGCCTTCGCCGTCAAAGTAATATAGGTCGACCTTTCTCGGACTAGTTCCCAGGCTATGTGCCTTCGCCATCAAATTATTGTAGTTCGACCTCGCTCAAACTAGGTCTCAGGCAAAGTGCCTTCGTAATGAAGGTATTATAATTCGACCTCGCTCGAACTGGGACTCAGGTTATGTGCCTTCATAGTTAAAGTAATATAGTTCGACCTTGCTCGGACTAGGTCTCAGGCTATGTGCCTTCGCCATCAAATTATTATAGTTCGATCTCACTCAAACTGGCTCTCAGGCTATGTGCCTTCGCCGTCAAAGTAATATAGTTCGACCTCGCTCGGACTAGGTCTCAGGCTAAGTGCCTTCGCCATCAAAGTATTATAGTTCGACCTAGCTCGAAATGGGACTCAGGTTATGTGCCTTAACCGTCAAAGTAATATAGTTCGACCTCGCTCGGACTAGGTCTCAGGCTATGTGCCTTCGCCGTCAAAGTAATATAGTTCGACCTCGCTCGGACTAGGTCTCAGGCTATGTGCCTTCGCCATCAAAATAGTTAGTTCGACCTCTTTCGAACTAGGTCTCAGGCTATGTGACTTCACCATCAAAGTAGTATAGTTCGACCTAGCTCGGACTAGGTCTCAGTCTGAGTGCCTTCGTCAACAAAATAATATAGTTCGACCTCGCTCAGACTAGGTCTCGGGCTAAGTGCCTTCGCTATCAAAGTATTATAGTTCGATCTCGCTCGAACTGGGACTCAGGCTTTGTGCCTTCGCCGTCAAAGTAATATAGTTCGACCTCGCTCGGACTAGCTCTCAAGCTAAGTGCCTTCGCCATCAAAGTATTATAGTTCGACCTCGCTCGAACTGGGACTCAGGCTAAATGCCTTCGCCGTCAAAGTAATATAGTTCGACCTCGCTCGGACTAGGTCTCGAGCTGTGTGCCTTCGCCATCAAATTATTATAGTTCGACCTCGCTCAAACTAGGTCTCAGGCTATTGTGCTTTCGCCATCAAAGTATTATAGTTCAACCTCGCTCGAACTGGGACTCAGGCTATGTGCCTTCGCCGTCAAAGTAATATAGTTCGACCTCGCTCGGACTAGGTCTCAGGCTAAGTGCTTTCGCCATCAAAGTATTATAGTTCGACCCCGCTCGAACTGGGACTCAGGCTATGTGCCTTCGCAGTCAACGTAATATAGTTCGACCTCGCTCGGACTAGGTCTCAGGTTATATGCCTTCGCCATCAAATTATTATAGTTCGACCTCGCTCAAACTAGGTCTCAGGCTACGTGCCTTCGCCATCAAAGTATTATAGTTCAACCTCGCTCGAACTAGGACTCAGGCTATGTGCCTTCTCCGTCAAAGCAATATAGTTCGACCTCGCTCGGACTAGGTCTCAGGCTATGTGCCTTCGCCAACAAATAATTATAGTTCGACCTCGCTCAAACTAGGTCTCAGGATATCTGCCGTCGCCATCAAATTATTATAGTCCGACCTCGCTCGAATTGGGACTCAGGCAATGTGCCTTCGCCGTTAAAGTAATATAGTTCGACCTCGCTCGGACTAGGTCTCAGGCTATGTGCCTTTACCATCAAATTATTATAGTTCGACCTCGCTCAAACTAGGTCTCAGGCTATGTTCCTTTGCCGTCAAAGTAATATAGTTCGACCTCGCTCGGATAAGGTCTCAGGCTAACTACCTCCGCCATCAAAGTATTATAGTTCGACCTCCCTCGAACTGGGACTCAGGCTATGTACCTTCGCCGTCAAAGTAATATAGTTTGACCTCGCTCGGACTTGGTCTCAGGCTATGTGCCTTCGCCATCAATGTAATATAGTTCGACCTCGCTCATACTAGGTCTCAGGCTAAGTGCCTTCGCCATTAAAATAGTATAGTTCGACCTTGCTCAAACTAGGACTCGGGCTATGTGCCTTCGCCGTCAAAGTAATATAGTTCGACCTCGCTCGGACTAGGTCTCAGGCTATGTGCGTTCGCCAACAAATAATTATAGTTCGACCTCACTCAAACTAGGTCTCAGGATATCTGCCGTCGCCATAAAATTATTATAGTTCGACCTCGCTCCAACTGGGTCTCAGGCTATGTGCCTTCGCCGTCAAAGTAATATAGTTTGACCTTGCTCGGACAAGGTCTGAGGCTAAGTGCCTTCGCCATCAAAGTATTATAGTTCGACCTCGCTCGAACTGGGACTCAGGCTATGTGCCTTCGCCATCAAAATAGTATAGTTCGACCTCTCTCGAACTAGGTCTCAGGCTATGTGCCTTCGCCATCAAAGTAGTATAGTTTGACCTCGTTCGAACTAGGACTCAGGCTATGTGCCTTCGCCATCAAATTATTAAAGTTCGACCTTGCTCGAACTGGGACTCAGGCTATGTGCCTTCGCCATCAAAGTATTATTGTTCAACCTCGCTCAAATTGGGTCTCAGGCTAAGTGCCTTCGCCATCAAATTATTACAGTTCGACCTCATTCGAACTAAGACGACCGTCCATCGCCCGCAACCAGATCACAAATTGATAAAGAACACTCCGTCACAAGGCAAATAACGAAAAAGAATTCTTTATTAATAGAACCAGAAATGTGGGCCACTGCCGTTTACATCCGGTCCGAGCCGGCCGAAAAAGTAAAATGTACGAAGAATAAAATGACAAACAAACAAACGGCCATCGGCATGACCAAAAGAAATAGACCGACACAGACAAACAGAATTATTTTTTATTCGGTGCCAATACTGCCGTCACCATTATCACCTCCATAAAGGCCATCATCATCACCACCGCTTGCGCCACCACTGGCCTCGGGCGTCGCCACATCATATCCACAACCGGCTCGAGCTTCACTAGCTGTTTGGCATGCCACCTCAACAGCTTTCTCAGACACAGTGCCCTACTCCAACAGGTTCTTAAAAATGTCGAGCTGAGCTTCGGCATAGACCCAAAGCTCGTGAGCTTGGCAGGGAGCGACGGCACGAGACGGTCCAGCCGAGGCCCTCATGCACCGGTTCTACTCCTCCAAGATCGCAACCCGATCCGACAAATCCTGGGCCTCCTGATCAATCTCACTGATTCGCTCCTCAAGCATCGCCTCCCTAAGGGCTACAGTAGAGCTCTCTGACTCTTGCTGGGACTCTTGTACACGAACCGACGCCTCGAGGGCCGCCGCCCTCGTTGATTCATCCCTCTCCGCATGCTCCAAATCGACGACCTTACCCTCCAGGGCAGCCAGCTTCGCTCTCCACTCAGCATCGACCTCCTCAGCTCTGGCCCGACTCTGCTCCATCTCCAGCTGCAGATCTCGCACTTTGCCTTGCAGATACTCGCACTCTACGGCGACCCTTCTTCCCACCTCGAGTTCCTCGTCCTTGAGGCGGATTCGCCACTCGAGCTCACTCCTGCTGCGAAGCACTTGCAATAGCTCACGGTCCTTCCTCTCCAACTCCTCGCCCAATGCTCGGTTGCGGGGACCATTCCTTAGCCGCTCATGCAGCTTGCGACACCTATCGTGATAGCGACGGTATTTCCCCAGCACCAGCAAAAAGATCCTCGACCGAACGTTGGCCCTACGAATATTCTCCACTTCCAGCATGTACGACTGCAAAGCAAAAGAACAATTAGACAAATGCCTACTCCGAAATAAAGGACTGATAGACTAAAAGTCTGATATAACATACCCGTAAGCCCATCACGGCCACCTCTTCCATCACCGCGACGTCCGGAACCTCCCTTAGGGACTCATTCTCAGCCTCGAAACACAGCAGGCTGAATTGCTCCACCAACTCGCCCCTCTGGGCCAACAGGTTCATGTCAGCAGGAATTTCAACAAGGCGGGCCGACCCCTCCGCATTGACCACCGAATGGGTAATGCCCTCCTCGAACATTCGAACGTCATCGGGGTCCAAGTCAGACTCAGACTCATACTCATCAACTGTCACATTCTCCTCCCTCTCTGCTGCCGACGATGTGGCATGACCTGCCGAGGATGATGGCGGTTCACCCAAGGTCACGATAGTAGTGCCCAAGGATTGATAATCTGCCATATCTAGATGCCCTGCGACATCCGCAACAAAGATTTTCGGACGGGGCACAGCAGCAACAAAGTCCTCCGGGCTCTGGCTAGCAGGAGACTCTATAGCAACACCTCCCTATGGGCCCCCCGAGGGAGAATCCAAGTTAATCACCGTCGGGGGAGCCATTTCGAAACCCACTCTCCACCTCTTCAAAAGGTCTGTCTTCCTCCCTGGTCGACGGAGATTCAGTTGGGGAACGGACAGTACCAGATTGCCTTCATCCTGAGGTTCAGCCCAGGTCGGACTAGTGAAAGCCACTGATTCCACGGACGCCGCCCTCGACGAAGGTCAAACCGTAGATGCCACACTTATCTGAGCAGCCGTAGCCGGTCGTCAAAATGCCAATTGAGGGGCCCTGACTATGTGAACCCTCCCTAATCACAGCAAACGAAGCTCGGAAAGTAAGAAATAGACGAAGGAGGAATCAGAAAGTAAGGAGGCACTCACTTGTAAGGGGCCTACGTCCGAACTTCAGATGAAATGACGCCCACGTACAAATACCCGCTATGTGGGGTAGGACGACCTCGACCCATTCACGAATCCCCTCCAAGGAAGGCGGCGGTACCTTCTCGGCTGTAAAATATCGAAAATAAGTCTGTATGTAACACAAGGCATAAGGAGAGTAAAATCGAAACGAACTTCATCAGCCAAAGGCAGAAACTTACGGGCGAAATTCCACACCGCCGCAAATCCAGTTGGGTCTGCCACGAGATGCTCGGTCCGCACAAAGAAAAAACTATCAGAAAAGCGGCGGTTGGTCCTGTCGTCCATCCCGACCACCAAGCCTCTCGACCCACGAGGACGCGCGTGGATCATAGTACCCCAGATACTTTGGGGGCGAACAGGCTAAGCACATGCCTCAGGGTTACCTTACGACCTGCTAGCTCCGCGTATTTGATGAACATGAGGAAAAGCATATACAAGTAAGGAGAAATCTGGGCGGGGAATACCACGTAGTAACGACAGAAGTCGACCACCAACATCGGGAGCGGCAGTGTATACCCCACAAGGAAGGGATATGCATAGAACGAGCAGTACCCAGGACGGTCTATCTGCACCCTGTCATCTTGCGTGGCGGGCACTATCTCGACGTACCTGGGAATGCCCCATCGCTCCCTCAACTCCTTTATCCCAGCTTCCCCCATCAGGGATTTGATATCTGAATGCTCTCTGCCCCAGTTGGCGCTGAAGTCTTCCACCACCCTCCCCGTACGAAACAAAATTTCATCCACTGAAGGGACCTCTTCGTTCTCCATCGGATCTAAATCTCTGCCCGCCGAAGCGTGGTCCTCAACCGCCGGCGGGATGGCTGGAAGATTATCGTAAGAAGAAGTTCCTGCCATCGTCAGCCTAAAGGAAGAGGAAGGAGTTCCACTGGGAAGATAGGAAAAATAGAAGAATGTTAAGAGAGAAGAGGCAAAGAAAAAGCTCAGATTGATCAAAGGATAAATATTCTGGAAATCCTCTCGAAGACAGGCAAAAAGAAAATGTGAAAGACAAAGGGCAAGGCTTATCCAATTTATAGGGCGCAAATTCTCTGAGCACGAAAACCAATGGTTGCCATTAGGATCCGACCAGGCGTGAAAAATGATTCAGTTCCTCGGGAACATGCGCCATTATGACTGTTCGTACGAAGCGACTCTTCATTTATCAACCATCATATGATGACATCGTAAACATCGTTCGTCCGTCAAGATCGGTAGAATACAACCCCGACAGACGGAGGGATTAACTGTATTGGTTAAAAACCTGACCACTCGACCACTACGGTGTCGACCCCATCCTTAATATCTATTTCTTAAGCGACGGCTAATGAACTCGACCTTGCCCAATCCGTACCAGTTATGAAGCAAGCGTCAAGGTCGCAGTCCTCCCCCTATGAGGGAAGCGTCACACCCTCGACCTGGTCGACTAAGATAGGGTGTGATGAGCGCGAGGCCTTCGACTACAAATAGAGGAAGGAATAGTCAGACGGGGGGGGGATTTTTTCTCCATATTTCTCTCTCACCAAAAAGCAAAGAACATCGCTCATTTCGAAAAAGCTTTGAAGGATGATAGAACTACTGTAATTTCCTGAACCTCTCCAAGGAGAGGCAGGGTCGGTTTCTTTGATCAATAAAGTTTCTTAAATGTTATCCCGATTAAATCCCATGTCTCGTTGCTTTGTCTCCTGATTCGACATTAATTATAGTTGGCTACGATTTACCCCTTCTTGTATATTGATTGATTTGCTTAAATATTGTTCGATCACTTTTTAAGTCAAACAACACTTACATTATATTCTTATAGCTATACAAATATTATAACATGTTTAAATCCTTAAGTTTCACTGAAACTTTTGATATGCGTCAAAAATCTTTCTCATGAAGTGTACTCTTTCATATTATCTATACTACATAAAAAGCACAAATACTTTAGCGAAATGTCGTTCGCGTTTTTTATCTTTTAAAAATATATTTCATATTGGACAAAATTATATCTTAATTATTATTCTAATATTTAGGACCGATAAATCAATAATTATTAAAATTAACATTAGTATTATTTTGAAACTTAAAATTATTTACTAATGTTATTTTTATAACACGAATGCATTATAAATATTATTTATGTTGTTTTTAGAAAGTTTCACTTTTTTCACAAATGCACGATTGACCATGAAAAAAAATCACTTTTTTCAATAAAAATTTACTTTTTTTAAAAAAAAATTATTTTATTTCGAAATCAGTAGTTGGCACTTGGCCATGAATATTTCAATTTTTTCACGAGAAGATGAATTTCGGAATTTTCGAATATTTGCAACTCCACTCACAAAAATCATTCACAAAAATTTAAAAACATCCAAAACTTGTATTTGCATTGGACAAAATCTGACCAGCCGACCGGGGCGGCCACGTCCTAATCATCTTACGAAAGAAGTCAACGAAGTCAGCTTCACCCCATCATTATGACATTCGACATAAGTGACGAGGGCAAGCCCTCTCCACGACTGGTAAGCTTCCCCAACTCAGCCATGCCAAGTTGTGGCAAACACAAGAAGATTTTCGACTATAAATATCATGTGAAGAGAACCGATGCAGGGGGCGTTCTCTCCTACTTCTTCTCCTACTTCCTCTCCTACTTCCCCTCCAACACTCCAACAGGTCGAAAAGGATGAACAGAACTCCACCCTTGAAAAGGAAATGATCCTTCATCTACAGAGGGGAGGAGGGAGCTCCATTTTGGTACCAAAAAAAAGGGGGACAAAACAATTGTAATTCACTTCCCCCTCTAAGGAGGGGCAAGGCAAAACTTTATCATAAATAAGATATTTTGATGCTTTATGTGTTCAATTTACAGTTGCTATTTCTTTATTTTTTGATCTGGTATTAATTATGATTGACTACGATTTACCCCTTCACCTCTTTTTGATTGATTTGCTTAGAAAGAGTTTAACATCTTTTGAGTCAAACAATTTGGCGTCATTTATGGGGATTTCCTAGTGAAAACACCTAGTTTTTCCGGATCGAAACCAAAGAAATGCAAGAAGAGAATCCAGCTCACACCGAATTTGAAAGCAGCGCGTGGAGGAAAAAAAAATCGAACGGGTTGGCAAGGTCTAGAATTCCCTGGCCTACCGGTCCCGAGCACTCCGAACAAGGCAAAATGTGCTGCAATCTATCCTTCCCCCTTTTTTCCTTTCAAAACGGCTCGGGCAGAGGCAAGGAACATCCCATCCTCATCTCCCGTACTTCACCAAACCGGACATCGATACAGGGATACCTAGGCTGAAGAACTGAAATCATATCAGCACAGCCGAAACCCTCCCAGTCAGTGGCATCATCAAAATAAACTGCCAAAGTCATGCGAGAAACTACAACACGCGTACCACGCGGGTCCGAACAAAATTTTAGAACCTAGTGCCCACAACATTGAACCATCGATGCAAGCAATGCCTGCCAAACTGGAATAAGGACAAGGGCCTTCTCCATCAAAGATAGAAAGGTTGGACCTCGTTCGAACTCAGACAGGCCGTTATTTCGATAAGTTTGAAATAACACCCTTAAGGCCAAGGGCTTTCGCCATAAAAGAAAGAAAGGTTCGACCTCGTTCGAACTCAGATGGGCCGTTATTTTGATAAGTTCGAAATAACCCCTTAAGGCCAAGGGCCTTCGCTATCAAAGATAGAAAGGTTCTACCTCGTTCGAACTCAGATGGGCCATTATTTCGATAAGTTCGAAATAACATCTTTAAGGCCAAGGGCCTTCGCCATCAAAGATAGAAAGGTTCGACCTCGTTCGAACTCAGACGGGTCGTTATTTCGATAAGTTCGAAATAACCCCCTTAAAGCCAAGGGCCTTCACCATCAAAGATAGAAAGGTTCGACATCGTTCGAACTCAGACGGGCCGTTATTTCGATAAGTTTGAAATAGCACCCATAAGACCAAGGGCCTTCGCCACCAAAGATAGAAAGGTTAGACCTCGTTCGAACTCAAACGGGCCGTTATTTCGATAAGTTCGAAATAACACCCTTAAGGCAAAGGGCCTTCGCCGTCAAGATAGAAAGGTTCAACCTCGTTCGAACTTAGATGGGCCGTTATTTCGATAAGTTCGAAATGACACCCTTAAGGCCAAGGGCCTTTGCCATCAAAGATAGAAAGGTTCGACCTCATTCGAACTCAGACGGTCCGTTATTTTGATAAGTTTGAAATAAACCCCTTAAGGCCAAGGGCCTTTGCCATCAAAGATAGAAAGGTTCGACCTCGTTCAAACTCAGACGGGCCGTTATTTCAATAAGTTCGAAATAACACCCTTAAGGCCAAGGGCCTTCGCCATCAATGATAGAAAGGTTCGACCTCGTTCAAACTCAGACGGGCCGTTATTTCGATAAGTTCAAAATAACCATCTTAAGTCTAAGGGCCTTCGCCATCAAAGATTGAAAGGTTCGACCTCGTTCGAACTTAGACGGGTTGTTATTTCGATAAGTTTGAAATAACCCCCTTAAGACCAAGGGCCTTCGCCATCAAGGATAGAAAGGTTCGACCTCGTTCGAACTCAGACGGGCCGTTATTTTGATAAGTTCGAAATAACACCCTTAAGGCCAAGGACCTTCGCCATCAAAGATAGAAATGTTCAACCTCGTTCGAACTCAGACGGTCCGTTATTTCGATAAGTTCGAAATAACACCCTTAAGGCCAAGGTACTTTGACACCAAAGATAGAAAGGTTCGACCTCGTTCGAACTCAGTCGGACCATTATTTTGATAAGTTCCAAATAACACCCTTAAGGCCAAGGTCCTTCGCCATCAAAGATAGAAAGGTTCGACCTCGTTCGAACTCAGACAGGCCATTTTTTTGATAGGTTCGAAATAACACCCTTAAGATAGAAAGGTTCGACCTCATTCGAACTCAGACGGACCATTATTTCGATAGGTTTGAAATAACCCCTGTAAGGCCAAGGGCCTTCGCCATCAACGATAGAAAGGTTCGACCTCGTTCGAACTCAGACGGGTCGTTACTTCGATAAGTTCAAAATAACCCCCTTAAGGCCAAGGGCCTTCGCCATCAAAGATAGAAAGGTTCGACCTCGTTCGAACTCAGACGGGCCGTTACTTCGATACGTTCGAAATAACACCCTTAAGGCCAAGGGCCTTTGCCATCAAAGATAGAAAGGTTCGACCTCGTTTGAACTCAGACGGACCGTTATTTTGATAAGTTCGAAATAACACACTTAAGGCCAAGGGCCTTCTCCATCAAAGATAGAAAGGTTGGACCTCGTTCGAACTCAGACGGGCCGTTATTTCGATAATTTCGAAATAACACCCTTAAGGCCAAGGGCCTTCGCCATCAAAGATAGAAAGGTTAGACCTCATTCGAACTCAGACGGGCCATTATTTCGATAAGTTCGAAATAACAC
The DNA here is from genome assembly GCA_026770625.1 of Nicotiana glauca. Lineage (NCBI taxonomy): Eukaryota > Viridiplantae > Streptophyta > Magnoliopsida > Solanales > Solanaceae > Nicotiana > Nicotiana glauca. The sequence goes on along the minus strand of MU721331.1, from coordinate 37,893 downwards.
ACTTAAGGCCAAGGGCCTTCGCCATCAAAGATAGAAACGTTGGACCTCGTTCGAACTCAGACGGATCGTTATTTCGATAAGTTCGAAATAACCCCCTTAAGGCCAAGGGCCTTTGCCATCAAAGATAGAAAGGTTCGACCTCGTTCGAACTCAGACGGGCCGTTATTTTGATAAGTTCAAAATAACACCCTTAAGTCCAAGGGCCTTCGCCATCAAAGATAGAAAGGTTCGACCTCGTTAGAACTCAGACATGCCGTTATTTTGATAAGTTCAAAATAACACCCTTAAGGCCAAGGGCCTTCGCCACCAAAGATAGAAAGGTTCGACCTCGTCCGAACTCAAACGGGTTGTTATTTCGATAAGTTCGAAATAATACCCTTAAGGCCAAGAGCCTTCATCACAAAAAGGGAAGATTAAAATCGGGACTCGCCTGACGAGCCTCCGCCTTGTGACGAGATCATAAATTGCCAGAAAGAAAGCTGAAACGCAAGACAAGTAGCGAAAAAGAATTCTGAATTCATGAAGTCATAGATGCGGGCTATCGCCGCTTACATTCGGCCCAGACCAGTCGACTAATATAAAAAAAAGAAGAGACAAGAATCAAGCAAATGCCAACCGGTGAACAAAATTAAAAAAACAACAAAGTACAACTTCTTTTTTTCGGCGTCATCACCGCCGTCTTCATCATCATCTCCGTAAGGCTCATCGCCATCACCGTCCGCACCCCCATCATCTTCGGGTGTCGCAACATCATATCCACAGTTGGCATGAGCCTCGCGAGCCTTCGCTCGCGCTTCCTCATAGTCACCCTCGATCACGGTGCCTACCTCCCACAAGTTCTTGAATATATCCCACTGAGCTTCGGTATAGACCCAAAGCTCATGAGTCTAGCGAGGAACGGCAGCGTGGGATGGTCCAGCTTGGTCCCTCAGCTGCTGATTCTCCGCCTCCAAGGTCGCGACTCGATCCGCCAGAACCAAAGCATCCTAATCAATCGTGCCAATCCGCTCCTCGAGCCTCGCCTCCGTAAGGGTCGCAGTCGCCCTCTCCGATTCTTGCTGGGACTTGAGCACGCGAATAGTCTCCTCTAGAGTCGCCGCCCTTGCCAGAGCCTCAGACCAGGCTCTCTCAATGCGCTCTAAACCGGCAACCTTGCTCTCTATCACAGACAATTTCCCTCTCCATTCGGTGCCCATCTCCTCAACTCGAACCCGGATCTGATCCATCTCCAACTGCATCGCTCCCAACTTGCCCTGCAGGTACTCGCACTCGGCAACGACCCTTTTACCCAATTCAAGCTCCTCGTTCTTGAGGCGGAATTGCTCTTCGAGCTCGCTCTTGGTACGGATCGTATGCATCAACTCTTGATCCCTTCTCTCCAATTCCTCGCCTAGAGCCCGGTGATGGGGGTCCGTCCTCAACCGTTCATGCAACTTACGATATCTGTTACGATAGCGATGGTACTTCTCCAGCAACTGCAAAAAAATCCTCGATCGAATGTTAGCCCTACTGATGTTTTCCACCTCCACCAGATATGTTTGAAAAATGAGAAAGCAATTAAACCAATGTTCTTTCGCATAAAGGGAAAGGTCGAAATAAGAGTCGAAGACAACATACCCTCAAACCCATGACAGCCACTTCGTCCCTCAATTTGGCATCAGGGACATTCCGCAGGGACTCATTTTTAGCTTCCGAACACAACTGGCTAAGCTATGACACCAAGTTATCCCCCCATGCCAAGAGATTCACGTTAGAAGGGATATCAAGAACACGAGCCGATCCACCCGCATAAACCACCGAAGGAGTGAGGCCTTCCTCGAACATCCTGACGTCATCGGGATCGACTCGGACTCATATTCGTCGACCATCACACTCTTCCCCCTTTCTGCCACCGAGGAGAGGATGTGACCCCCCGCAGATGAAGAAGGCGCACTCGAAGTCACGATAGGGGAACTAGGGGTCTGGGTCTCTACTCCGGTAGGACGTTGATCATCACTGGCAATGGGAACTCCGGATTGAGTCATTATAACAGCCGAATCTTCTGGCACTTACTGCTAGCGCCAACTTCAACAACTCGCTCTATCTCTAGGGGAGACACTGCAGCAGCGCCGTCCCCTGGGCCCGTTTGGGGAGACTCATCCAAATTAATTACGGTCGGAGGCGCCATCTCGAATGCCACCCTCCATCTCTTCGACGAACCTTCCTCTTCCCCGGTCGACGGTGATCCATTCGCAGGATGGACAACACTGAATGGGGCTTCCTGAGACGCCGCTCTTGCTGGAGTGGCCAGGACTGCAGATTCGACCGAAGCCGCCCTCGATGAAGGACGAGCAGCAGGTACTGCAACAAGACTAGCAGACGCAGTCGGCCTATGAAAGGCTAGCTGAGGAGCCCTGACTCTCCGTACTCTCCCTGGCAATAACAAACAACACTCAAGAGGTAAGACAAAAACGAAAAAAGATAAATAAAAAATACGGACGTTATCTTACCTGTGAGAGGCCTACGTCCAAATCTCTCATGAAAAGTCGACCAAGTGCGAACCCCCACTGTATGGGGGAGGGCGGCCTCTATCCATTCGCGAATCCCCTCCAAAGGCAGTGGGGGTAGCTTCTCGGCTGCGAAATAACAAAGCAGGTCAGTACCTACAACATAAAAGAAGAGAGGAAAAAGAAAAAACGAGCACTCCATTAATCAGAAACGCAGACTTACGGGCAAAATTCCACCTCTCAGGAAATCCTGCCGAGTTCGCCACGAGGTGCTCGGTCCGCATGTAGAAGAAGTTCTCATAAAAGCGACGATTGGTCCTGTAGTCCATCTTTACCACTAGGCCTTTCGACCTCCGAGGATGCGCATGGATCATCATGCCTCGAATCAGCTGGGGAGCGAACATTCTAAGCACGTGGCCTAGAGTAACCTCGCGACTGGCGAGCTCCGCATATTTGATGAACATAAGGAACAAATTGTACAAATAAGGAGAAAGCTGACAGGGAATACCTCATAATAGCAGCAGAAATCTACCACCAGTATGGGAAGCGGGAGCGTGTACCCTATGAGGAAGGGGTAGGCATAGAACATACAAAATCCGGGACGGTCAATTTGAACCCGGTCGTCTCTCCCGCCGGTACCATCTCGACAAATCTAGGAATGCCCCATCGTTCCCTCAAACCCGCGATCCCTACCTCCCCTATGAGAGGAGCGATATACTCCGGCTCCGTTCTACCGTTAACACTAAAGTCGACCACATCCTTCCCCGGGCGGGGTAAAATTTCATCTACAGATGGAACCCCTTCGTTCTTCACCAACTCTACGTCTACGGCAGCCGGAACAAGGTTCTCAGCTACCGGAGGAGCAACAGGAAGATTATCACGGGAAGAAGCATCGGGCATTTTTAGCTAAAAAAGGAAAAAGAACTCGCCGGAAGAAGCGAAAGAATTAAGGATTGCAACGAGCAAGAGAGAGCTAGAATTAAAAATGACAAAAAAGAAGATATCCTGGAAATTCTCTCGTGATGAACAATATAGTGTGAGAAGCGAATGTCAGGGTTTCCTTATTTATAAGAGGCATAAATTCCCTGAGCGCGAAACCCAGTAGTCGCCATTCAAATCCGATGGGACGCGAAACGTTTCAGATCCTCAGAAACGTGCGTCATAATGACTGCTTGCACGAAGTAACGCTCCATTTACCAACCGGCGTTTCGGTTTCGAAACTATCGTAACGGTACACGAGTACTGAAAAGACATCCCCAAAAAATCCCAAAATTCACAACGCGATCAAGAAACAGAATGGGGGTCGGATTCCATTCGACTACGTTGCATACATGATCCGTCCGTCGAAGTCGGCGAGACACGACCTCGACGAACGGAGGAACTAACTGTATTGGTCAAAATCTGATCATTCCGACCGGGGCGACCACGACCCCGTCCTAATCATCTTACGAAAGAAGTCAACAAAGTCAGCTTCACCCTATCATTATGACATTCGGCATAAGCGACGAGGGCAAGCCCCCTCTACGACTGGTAAGCTTCCCCAACTCAACCATGCCAAGTTGTGACAAACACAAGAAGATTTTCGACTATAAATATCATGTGAAGAGAACCGAAGCAGGGGGCGTTCTCTCCTACTTCTTCTCCTACTTCCCCTCCAACACTCCAACAGGTCGAAAAAGATGAACAGAACTCCACCCTTGAAAAGGAAATGATTCTTCATCTACAGAGGGGAGGAGAGAGCTCCATCTTGGTACCAAAAAAAAAGGGGATAAAACAATTGTAATTCACTTTCCCCCTCTAAGGAGGGGCAAGGCAAAACTTTATCATAAATAAGACATTTTGATGCTTTATGTATTCAATTTACAGTTGCTATTTCTTTGTCTTTCGATCCGATATTAATTATGATTGACTACGATTTACCCTTTCATTTCTTTTTGATTGATTTGCTTAGAAAGAGTTTAACATCTTTTGAGTCAAGATGTGCAAACACAATTTTAATTTTCAAATACCTTTTTGACTTAAATTTTTTTTCTACTTTTCTGGATTTTACAATTCTTATGTCCAAACGCCAACTAATAATAATAATATGGAATACATAGGCAATGTGCATACGCTAACTATAAAATATTAAAAGAATACATTCGACTACTATAAATCCACGAACTCAACCAATTTTTTTCACACGACCAGTAAGTAAGAAGAGAAGAAGAAGCTAAGAAAAATGAAGAACAGCATTTCTTCAAAATTCATGCTTCTTCTCCTTTTACTTGTAGTTGAAAAAATCCATGGAAGCTACCTTGACTATACAGTTGCATTAACAAAATCCATTCTCTTTTTCGAAGGCCAACGTTCCGGCTATTTACCACAAGACCAGAGAATGAACTGGCGAGGACATTCCGGTTTAGGCGATGGGTGGCCAGTGAACACCGACTTGACCGGCGGCTACTACGACGCCGGCGATAATGTGAAGTTTAATTTTCCGATGGCATTTACCACTACATTGTTGGCTTGGAGTGTGATTGAATTTGGGGAGTATATGCCTCCCTCTGAATTAAGGAATGCTTTAGTAGCTATTCGTTGGTCCACTGATTATCTTCTCAAGACGGTCTCTCAAGCCAATCGCATTTTTGTCCAGGTTTGTTAATTAGTAACCATTTTTGCTTTTTGATGGGACTAAATGAAACGGACACCACTCGTTTTATCAGAATTCGGACTTTTTTTTTGTGCTAAACTCTTACTGGACCTGTATATGTCATGCATGTGAAAATATTAATCCACTCATCATTTCATTTTATATGACTATATTTGATTACTCCCTCCGGTTCTTCAGTTTTCTTTTAGCACGCCTATTAAAAAAATGCTAAATCCTATATAAAAATACCTAGTATGACTAAATTACTCTTATTAAATATTGATCACAGTTATAGTGAGGAGTGAGAAATTTTATTAGGGATATGCATATAAAGGTAAAAGAGTAAAAATAAATTGAATTTTTTCTTGATTTATTGATTACATAACTGGACACTTATTTTGAACAAAAATAAAAAAGTAAACTGATCACTTATTGTGTACCGGTGGGAGTAATAAACACGAAAAAAATAAAAAAGTTTTCTAAAATTTGTGATCCGGAACGTGCCATGATATTTATGTCTCTAAGAGTATGTAACAAAGATCAAAATAAGATATTTAAAGTTAATTTAGTTTTAAATATATAAAGCTATGATTTTTTTTTAAATAGAAGGGGAGTGTTAACGTAACGGTTACAATTGATGTCATGCATGTGACCAATAAGTTATAAGTTCAAGTCATGAAAACAAATCTTATGAAAATACATGTTAAGATTGCATACAATAGACTCTCATAATCTGGCTCTTTTTCGAACCAGATTATGAGTTAGATAGCTTTTATTTTCTCTTTTACTATCAATGGTGTATATGCCAACTTGCTTTATCTCTATTAATTCTATAAGTGCTATCTACCTTTCATCGGCACAAAGATGGGATATCTACCCGTCAAAGACTTCGGCAGATATCTTTTTTGGGATTTAAACTTTTTATCTCTTATAATTTTTACTCATTTCATTAATCGTTAAATCACGCTCTTAAAACTTTAACCTGAAATTATTTTTTTAATGACACCGTTCCTTATGCCGTTGGTTTATCGAAACAGTCTCTTTGGTAGGGCTAAGGCTGCATACATACTACCTTTTCAAGATCCCATGTATGGGATTAAGCTGAATTTGTTATTGTATTACTTTTTTTAGTGAGACTAATAAAATATGTACCCTTTTAATTTCAATGATTTGGTATGATTTGGTGGAAAAAACTTGGTTTACCACTTTACTTAAAGAATCGGTTGGATAATAAAGGATTCTTTAGTGGCAGGTTTTATGGTTCTTCTGATATATGAGACATGTGAACCTATGAGTTAATAATAGCAGTAGTAGTACTGTGAGTAGATAAGATGATGGGGTTGGTTGAAATTGATTCTTAGAGTGGATATGTTTTGTCTATTTCTCTCTCAACTCTTTTCTTTTGGGGCATACGGCGCTATCTTTTGGTTAAGTACCTTTGATTTCGTGCAGCTCAACTTCCTATACCATCTTGCTTTCTCTTGATTCATCAAAATTGAGTTAAATAAATAGGCGTTTGGACATAAAAATTACTAATTCTTGAAAAAAGTATCAGCAGTATTTAGAGTTAAGTTAAAAAATAATATTTAAAATTATGTTTGAATAAATATTATAGTTTTGTGAGTGCGAAAAAAAATTCTGAAAATTTTAAAAACTGGTCAAAACCACTTTTTGATTTTTGAGACACTCATTTTTGAATTTTTTTCGAAAACTTGCAAAATTTTATAGACAAACATATTTTTTCTAAAAAGAATTCGAAAAAAGAAAAAAATTCTTTTGGACAAACGGAGCCTTATATCATTTGTTTTAGGTAAAATACAATAAAGATTAAGTGATCATCTGTTAAATAATCGGAGTTTTATCCTTTTAAGATTTGCATAGGCAAGAAAACATAAGTTTCTCCAAAATTCACAAAAAAATTGGTGCAGGGGCATGGTTGGTGAGATCTTGATTAGATCTATTACCCCATGTTAGTTCCCACTAAAAAGAATTTGTAGCTTCTAAATATGTCTTTATTTCTTGTCTTAAACGCATTTATGTCGTTGTTTCTTGTCTCAAACAAAGTTTAATTATATACATCAAAAGTTACAGAATATTTTACTTTCAGTGATAAATATTGCAGTAGTAACTCAAATTGCCTTATGTATTACTCTCCCCGGTCCATAATAAGTCACTAATTTGCTTTTTTATTTTGCTCCAAAATAAGTGTTCCATTTATAAAATCAAGAAAAAATTTAATTTATTTTTTTAAAATTACCCTTATGTACGTATTCCTAAAAAAATTATTTACTCCTCATATTTAAGAAGAGAAGCAAGTGCTACCATAACTATGGTGCAATAATTTATGAAGGATAATTTAGTCAACTAACTATTTTTATCTAAAATTTAATATTTTTTTAATGAATATGCCCAAGACAAATTGACCACTTATGATTAACCGGCGAAATAGTAATATTTTGTAAAGGTAAGTTCTGTTCCGGCAAACACGTGAACTCCATATGTTTGTTTGCTTTAAGTAATACCGCCCAACTAAAAACAATTGTTACTTTGGTGTTGGTCCCGTTGCATTTCGCTTTTGTGCTAAGATTTTTTGTCCTTTATTGTATCCGCTGTCGAGAGGCTCATTTAAGATTTAGATTTTATTGGTTTAATTTTTAATTTTTTTTAAATTTATTGTATTTTTAAAGTTATAAGTTCAAACCTATCATTAATTACAATTTTAAAATTTTATACATATATTTATATTTTACATTAAAAGTAATGAGTTTAGATAAACCCAGAAGCCAAACTCTACGTCTGCCTGCTTATACCCTTCTTTAAAAAGTTCAACTTATATACAATTTGGTATTAAAAAATTGACATCATTAATAGCAAGTATCGATCATCTTGTTATTCCCCACTATTTATAAAAGAATATTATAATAATTATTTTTTAAATGATTTAATAGTGTAACATTCTCTATACTATTGGTGTCTCTCGAACGCAATTTTCAACTAAAAAAGCTAATGTCTCATGTGACACTTTATTTCCTTTGGATAGAAAATGTAAGAGAATTAAATGGGACATTACTAGCAATAACTTCTTGTAGCTGACTTATTTACTTCTTTTGCTATTTTGATGCTATAGGTAGGGGATCCAGTCCTAGACCATAACTGTTGGGAAAGGCCAGAAGATATGGACACTGCCAGGACAGTATATACAGTGGATGCTCCGAATCCGGCATCCGACGTGGCAGGAGAGACTGCAGCTGCGTTCGCAGCTGCATCCATTGCTTTCCGGTCGTCGGATCCCGGATATTCGGACACACTCTTGAGAACATCAACGAGGGTGTTTGATTTTGCAGATAGGAACCGTGGAGCTTACAGTGACAATCTCAATATTAGAGATGGAGTTTGTCCATATTATTGTGATTTTGATGGATATCAGGCAAGCATTCTTCTCACTACCAAAAAAAAAAAAACTGGAATTAAGCTACGAACTTCGTCGCGTAGCTAGCAGAATTTCATGATAATATATCGGTAATCCGTCGCTAAATGAGATGACCAATAGATTTTTCTGTTTAGCTACATAATTTGTCCATAGCAAAAAACTGATTTTTTAGTGGTGTCTGTTTCTAACTAATTAGCTTAATTATTTTAGATCATTAGACAAATAGCCAATCCAGGCATAATTATGATATGGGTTTTTGAAAATAATTATATAATTATAGGTAAATTTTTATGATAAACATAATTGCTAACTTGGTAAAAATGATTGTATCAAACCTAATATCATGATTAAACTAACATGGTCGTGAAAAGAATCTTTATACTTATAGAGCATAAATGAAACAATCACAATCTTTTCATAGTTACACATATTTTTATAATGTATATTATTTAGTAAAAATAAATTGTTATTCTCTAAATAGTCCCTAGACCTCACTTGAGAATTCATTGAGTGTATCCACAAAATAGTAATGTTGTCGCACAGGGCAGTATAGTAATATGTGATCTGGTACGGGTGCTTTTGTTATTTCTCGCTGTTTAATATGTTGTTGGCTTGTTGCTATACATTTCGAATAAGTATCTATTATAACATGTTAAATTGCACTGACCGTTAAAGTGGAAAATAAGGTATGTAACATATTAAACATGTCAAATAATTATATAAAAAATTAGGCCAAATACATAACTGGACCCTTAAACTTGACCTTTTTTGTCAATTGGACACTTAAACATAGAGTTGTTCCTATTAGACCCTTCAACTAAACCATATATGTGCCAATTAAATACTTTGTAGACCATTTGAGAAAAACTTTTATAAAAATTAACGATGGATATGTAATTAGCTGCACTTGTGTATTTGATAGCTTTTAAGACTTTCTTCTTTGCTTATGAAATAGCTGCATTTGTGTATTTGACAGTTTTGCTCTTTTGTTGAAGTACTATTTTTGTTAAAAATTATTAATGTCAAAATGCAACTTCTATCAACCACTTGTGTATTTTAGTTTGTAAAATTTTATTCCAGTAGCGTGTAAAGAGAACAAGCATGCCAAATGAGAATAGTCAAATCCATGTACACTATACTTTCTTTTAAAAAAAATTAAGAGAAAAAATGATGGGTTCACGGGAAGAAGAAGAAGAGAAATAGAATGTAGGGTAAAAATTAGTTTTAAGTGGAATAATATATTAGAATATAATAATTATAAAATAATAATCACAATATTTTTCTCATATTCACACGTCTTTTCTCACGTACTCAATTATGTCACTACAAAGTGTCTAATTGACACAAATATAGTTTAGTTGAAGGGCCTAATAGGAACAACTCTATGTTTAAGTGTTCAAGTGACAAAAAAAGCCAAGTTTAAGGGCCCGGTTATGTATTCTGCCAAAAAATTATTTATAGTATCGGTAATTATAATAACTTAGAGCCTTTGTATAATATATAGGATGAATTGTTGTGGGGAGCAGCGTGGCTGAGAAGGGCTACCCAGAGTGACACTTACATGAATTACATACAAGAGAATCGTCAAACACTTGGGGCAGATGACAACATCAATGAATTTGGATGGGACAATAAGCACGCTGGCCTTAATGTTCTTGTTTCTAAGGTCAGTTTCATTATTCATTCGTACACTCTTCTACCAACTTTTATTAATTATTTGGTAAAATTTTGGAGCGGAGTAACATTGTACTATTACTTTGAGAACAAAGACAAGTCGAGATTGTAATGCAGAGATTAATAATGCAGGAAGTCTTAGAAGGGAGCGTGTATTCGCTCCAATCATACAAAGCATCAGCGGATAGTTTCATGTGCACATTAATCCCAGAATCATCATCTTCACATATAGAATACTCTCCTGGTGGACTAATTTACAAACCAGGAGGAAGCAATTTACAACATGCTACAAGCATCACATTTTTACTCCTCATCTACGCAAATTACTTAGAAAAATCATCACAAATCTTGAATTGTGGCACTATTAGTGTCAATCCATCGATGCTTCGAAAAATTGGTAAGAGACAAGTTGATTACATTTTGGGAGATAATCCTAAAGGAATGTCATACATGGTTGGTTATAGTAATTACTATCCTTCAAAAATTCATCATCGTGGCTCGTCCCTTCCATCGATTAAAGATCATCCTCAGTTCATCGCGTGCAAAGAGGGTTCGATTTATTTTAACTCATCACAACCAAATCCTAATGTTTTAGTTGGTGCAATTGTTGGTGGTCCTGGAGAAGATGATGTTTATGATGATAGCAGGGATGATTTTCGTAAATCTGAGCCAACTACTTATATTAATGCACCATTTGTAGGTGTACTTGCTTATTTTGCTGCTAATCCTAACATTAGTTAAGAGTCCCAGAGAAAATGGTTCTGGTGATGATTTGTATATATAGTCTCTCGTCTTGCATATGCTAAGAAGGAAGAGGCTCTTTGGTTTCAATTCATATGAGAATATATATAGTCACAATAGTTTATTGTGTGGCATTTGTAGAGTGTGAGCATTAATATTAGTGGTTCAAATTTAACATGTAAAAATGTTACATGTTGCTTTAAAATTTTAGACAAGAATGAAGTACTAAATCTTAAAAATGATTGTGCCTCTCCTTGGATGAAGGACCATTCGTAAGTCGTGATTTTTGTTGTTTTAAATTGGGCAAAGATCAATTTAGTCCGTGGTCCACATTATTTATATTCAATAGTCGTAAAAGCGTATAAAATTTATATTTTTCGGCTATTATTTTGAGAGCGATTATATAGTGTCATTTTCCTATTTATATTTAAGACTTTTGCAAATGAAGTAGTTGGATACTCTCAACACGAAATTTTCTTTCTATTTTTCCATATATAAAAGACTAGAAAACCGCTTAACCATTCTTGTTTTTAAATTAGGGATAGCAAATGGTTAAAAAGAAACATTTAACCAATCGTATCATCCACTAAAAATGGGTTGGATAATGAATTTTTTAGAAACGGATTAATATGGATAAGAACCATATTATCCATTTAAAAAATGGGTTCCTCAAGTTTGGGAAATTAGGAATTCTCCTAAAAGTAATCATATTCATGAAGCCAGAGGCGGAGCCAGAAATTTAAGTGTATGGGTTCTGTTTTTTTGAATTTTAAGATAGGTCCGCAACCTCAAGCTAACATACACAATTATAATACTAAGAACGAGTACTAATATTTAATATTTGTTTAAAAAGTAACGACCACTTAGCATTATTGTTATAATTATACTTACGACTTGTCTGGTTTTGTAAACAAAAAATAATCACATCATTAGGTAGATCTTTAAGTTTCAACATTTTATTCTCTTAATAACAAACTAAACAATCATTCAAAAAGTTATCACCAGTGCAAAACTTCATAAAACTAAAAGTTCTTTCTGCAATTGCAGTAGCCAAAGAAAATATCAAATTTCAAGCAAATAAACAAGTCTTCATATCTCATGAATATTTGGAATCAAAAATTTTAAAACCAGGTTAATATTTACTTAAAAAATCAAAAGATAAAAGGAAGGCAAACAAATAAAAGTAGAAAAGAAGATGGAATAGCAGAGATGGACCTTGAAGAAAAATATGACTATTTGGTATTGAATTTTGATTTTACACAATAACAAAACTTTCTAAAACCTTAACTCTTTCCCTTACTTTTCTTTTGATTTGATTGGGGAATAGCTCTCTCAAAGAAGTGGACAGTGGGACTATTTTGGAGCTTTTGTCTTTTTCTTTTTGTCTTAGAAATAAGTTTGTGGTTTCTTCCCGGGAAAAGAAAGTAAAGGAAACGTTGTTAAAAAAAAGTAAAATTTGTATGCTTACCGCTGAACCCGAAGCCCTTTTGTTACTGCGTTCGCCATTCTATACTTATATCCTTTCGATAAATTTTTCAATGCAAATACAAGGTCCGACAAAAAGTCACTGGGTTCGCCCGAACCCACATTCACTACTGTAGCTCCGCTCCTGCATGAAGCCATGGCTAATATGGTTACCCATATTATCCGCCGGCTAACTCATTTTTTTATCCGTATTAAATATGGGTCGGGTCGGATAATTTATCCGTTTTTTCATTACATGTTTTCGACATGTCCATATCCGACCCGACCCGCTTGTTTGCCACCCCTATTTTTAATTAATGGTTTTAGTGCCACTTGAGAATTTATATTTTTTCGCATTAATACAATTATAAAAACCGAAAACACAAAAAGAGTGTTTTTTGAAAACAATTCTCCTGAAGTTCTATTCCAACACTTGTAAAAAAAATTGTTTTCCAGTCCATACACCATTGAAATCTTTTAAACTGGTACATTGAAGTTTACTTCGAAAGAAGAACAAGAAACACAGCTATTTCGTGTCAATTTGCAATTTCGTTTTGAATTTGGTAAAAGGAAATTGAAGAGATAAAAGAAACAAGGCAAAGGAATCACATACTATATTGAACGGTAAGGAATGAGCTGGTAGAGACGCCAAGCAGGTGTGCATCCATTTGGAAGAAATTTAAAAATAGCCAGATTTACAACTGGTCATTGAAAAATAGCCACAGTTTCAAAAGTAATTGAAATTTAGTCATTGTTCATGTAAAGATAAATCTGGGCGAAAACACTGTTCAAAACCCGGAAAATACGCCCGCATATTATACGGGAGTTCCAGGATAACCATGTTGGAACTCCCGTATAATATGCGGGAGTTCAAGTATAATTATGCTGGAACTCCCGCATAATATACTGGAGTTCCAGCAAGTATAAATGTTCAGTATAATATACTGGAGTTTGGAGCACCGGTGCTCCAGTCTCCCGTATATTATACAGGAGTCAGCAAAGTGTACCGGTCCAACATAATATGCTGGAGTTCGTACACAGATACACCCGAACTCCCGTATATTATACGGAACCGGTCTCTATTGCAGCAAATAGTGGCTATTTTTCATTGACTTCGTAAACGGTGGCTATTTTTCATTGACCAGTCCGAAAACTGGCTATACCATGATATTTTGACCATCCATTTATTATCGAGAAGAATTAACCCAAATAGCCGCTCATCCAATCATTAAATTCAAAACTCATGTTTGCCATAAATTTTGCTCATATTTTGGCCAAATCGCAAATCAAAATTTCAAATTCCAAAATTAGCTATTGAGCTGAATTTGGGCCAAAATCCCAAAACTTGGGAATTATATACATGTTTTTTCAAAATAAAGTTGAAAAATATGTTTTGAAAACGTATGTCCAAATACATTTTCATCTTCAAACCAAACTTTACCCAAATTAGATTTTTCAAAATAAATTTGGGATCTATGGCCAAACGCTAGCTATATGTATGGCTAGAAAAAATAACAATGAAGACCGGCTATTTGTATAAAAATCCCTTATATCTTTGGTATCAAAAAATTATCCACATTTTGTCTTTATAAATTACATTAACTACTAATCTTTAGAAGTGACAAATTGAGGTAATATATATACCTCATTCATTTTATTCTATATGACATTCTTATCGTTTTAGGCTATTCCAAAAAATGATACATTTATACATTTGAAATCATTTGCCTTTCATGTTTTTATTTTTACCATTAATGAAGTTCTCAAATTTTAAGTTACTTTTGATAAGTAGCAGTAATAATATCTTTTTTCTTAGATTTCATCTTTAGTTACACAACGATATAAAATGAAAGAGATGTTGTATTAAATAACCCTTGTTAAGTCAAGGATGCAAGAACACGTTATAAAAAATGATCAAGTAAAATTTTGTGTGTTCTATTAACAACAGATTCGTTGTAGTCTAGGTGGTTAGGATACTCGGCTCTCACCCGAGAGACCCGGGTTCAAGTCCCGGCAACGGAATTGAATTTTTTTTAAACGTTCTTTCCATTTTTTTAATTTTGATTGTCACACCAGAATACGCTCAATCCCTTAATTCGAAACTTGACAAAGCCCAAAATTATTTGTTCTTTGCGTCTTTTCCCCGAGAAGTAGCCGAGGGTGAAGCTTCATTGTTCTCAAAATCTCCTGCCTATTTCGTATTGCGGTGAAACCATAGATTCTATAACAGAAGAGGCAAATAAGCAGACGTATCGGTATTATTTTTGAATCTCTGTTGTTGCTTTTTTTTTCTTTGAGCTCGCTGGTTATTTGAGAAAAAGCTGGCACATAAGTGGACGTATATGGATTTAGGGTTTTTTAAAGTATGTTCCTCGTGATTTTGAAGTGATAAATTAACATATCTGGCTTGATATGGTAGCTTACTATTTCGATTATTCATTTATTTTCGTAGGAGATAGTAAAGTTCGAAGTTTTGAAGTCGCATTTTCCAGATATCGTTTCAAATTTCTTTCAACTCATTTGGCAAATTGCAGGCTGCAGCTATATAAAGTTAGGTGATTTACTAGGTATAATTCATCTTGATTTTGGTCTATATTTTCTTCCTTTGAAAACATTGATGTGGTGGCGTGAAACTTGATTTAATTATCTAATGTTATAACCAATAATTTATGAGGAATTATTGAACTCAATCACTGAGATTCTCGATATTTGTTAGAAGAGTAATACATGATTGAAGTGACAACACTTGAGCATTGCTGAATGTCTTTGACTTGGCAAAATGCGATTGTAAACTACTGACTGTTTCATGGGTATATGATCATGGATGACTTTGACAAAGAGGAATATGGATTTAATTTGAGTTCTTTAGCATTTTGCTAGTACTTTGTATTTCTTCTCTACTTGCAGTGATGTCAAAGGCGCGCTTAAGCCCTAAAACGAGGCTCAAAACATGTTGAGTGCTTCGCCTCGCTTTGCGGGCGCTTCAGTGCCCCATCAAGGCTCTCGGGCATATTTTTCCTTGCCAATGAGTATAATCCTGAAAATGCTACACTGGATAATTGATATTTCACTTTATCGTTATTTTTTTGTCCATATATTTGTTATTCATGGCTTATAATTATTGGTCTTAGACTACATATGCATATTTTTACTTTTTCTCCAGTTGCGCTTTTTTTCATTAAAGCCCACACTTTATTTGCCTTTGCGCTTAAAGCCCCAACGGGCCTTAGAGCTTTTTTGCATTTTTCGCCTTTGATAACACTGTCTACTTGTTCATTCCAGAATTAAGATGAAAGAAAGTTGTAAAGTTTGGACTTAAAGTCAATTTTTTACCTTTTTGCTGTGTGGGAGGAGAGGCTTGGGGTAGGTAGAAGTGGAAAGCAAGGCCAGGTAAGGATTCAAGTTAGGAGCTTTAGGAATGAGCTAGTACTGAATTCTCGTCGATGTGGAAACTGAATGGAGAAAAGGTACATTTAGATATTACTCATCATAGAATTGCATCCTTGAGGAATAGTCGCTTATCATTAGTTTCTATATGTGAAGGGACCCTTTGGTTACTCTGCTTATTATCTCTGAATTTCCAAAGATATATCATAGTCAAAACTTAGGTTTTGGCGTATAAGATGTTTTACTTGATGTTATAGTATATGCAAATTTATTGGTTGCTTTCTATCATTTTCCGACTATGTTATGTTGGTTATGTCTGCTGTACCTGCAGTGTGGTTCTGCCTTGGGATTCTGTCAACTAGGCTGAGACTTTACATGATGAGTGACTCTTTTATTCGAGTGAAATCTTCTTTTCCCTTCTGGTTGAGTATGGATTAAATCATTAAATCCAATTCCTCCATCCCTCTATGCTTCTGTATCTTTAATCCTTACCTGGCTCGTCGTAGTGAGTAGTGACACTTAGCCTTTAAACTGAATTCATCAATTAATTAGGCAGTAAGTACTGCTACAACAACTGAAGATATTCATCTGTCTCTATGTTGCTGGTATTATAACTTTTTAGGTTTGATCCTGAAGAATTTCCCTTGTTGTGAATTGTTGATGCAAGTAACCCACTTTTTTTGTCATCATCTTGTTATTGAAACCTCAGCTTCAAGACATTTGAGATCGTTTCTTTATGGTTTTCTTTTAATTGCTAGTGCTTGGACTTGGAGTCGTAAACCGTAAGTGTATAGAGGTCCTGAGATAGAACACCAATTGCCGCCACAAAGAAAGGGACTTCTTAAAACTAGTCTACTCTATATTTGCTTACTTAATTTAGTCAGAAATACCGTATTCTGTCAGAAAAAGTGAGTTAATTTGGAAGTGATCTGAGTCGATTGGTATTTGTTTGATGAAGGTAGACGGTATCTTGGATCCTAGTATTATAAAATGTTCTTTGACAGTTCATGAAGGCTTTACCTATGTACTTTCTGTTGCAGGACGGTTGTAAGGAATATGGCTGAACTTCTCTCCATGGCCATGGCTGATGATGATGACATGAAAGATGCCAGTGTTTCTCCACTTGATCTCAATTCTATACGTGGCAACGAGAGTGAAGATGTGCTTTCACCTGAGGATATAGCATGGGCTGACTCATGCCTCATTAAAGATCTTGCTATATCAGACCATGGCATGGATTCTTCGAAACATGTGTCACCGGACGCTTTTCCTTCCCAAAAAATCTTTTCTGCAGTCTCAAGGGATGACTCTCCTCAAGAATCTCGTATTTTCCCCACCGCCGAAGAGACAGGAATTTCAGGGATGGTAGATGACACCATTGATGATGTTTCTCCAACCAATGAACAAGAAGACAACACAACTCGTCATCTGATTAACAACAAAGATACAGATAGGTCTTGGTCCAGAATTAACTCAGAAAATGATTTTCCTCCCACCTATAATGAGGATCTGAGATTAGTAGAAGACTCCCATTCTGAAGTAGATTCAGAGTTTTCAACATTTGTTGAGGAAAATTTGGCTGACATATTCAAGGTCTGGGAACTTGACATTCCAGATGAGGAAGATGAACTTGTTAAACAGTTCAACAAAGCGCTCGCAGGAAGCTCCTTGGACTCCACCCCTTCAGAAGCCGAAAATCTTGGAGTACTGCTGGACGATAAGTTACTTGATGATATCATTTCTGGCCTTGATGACCTGTCGTTGAGTCCAATAAATGGCTAAGTTATGTTGCAAATCCAAATTCTGGTCGAGAGCATCCGTTTGCAGCTTACTGATTCTGATTTTTTCCTGTTCTATGTTTTAGTTACTAATACTACCTCTATTTAGCTCTATAATTAAGTAGCAACTAGTGTAAGAAAACAGACTTGTCCTTAAAACTTCCCTTGTATATAAGTATAGATTTCTTATATAATGCTTTCGTTCCTTTGGACTGGAGTCTATTAGCTGATGCAAGAGACTGGGTTTTAGCTTTGGTGCATGAAATTTTTTCTAAGTTATTTCTTTCAGCCGTCTAAAACTTGAGACAGAAACAATTAATAGTGGGAATTAGTTCTTAGTAGTTGCAAGTCACAGATATAAATTTGCTGCGACTTGCTTAGATGTAATGATCCAGTCTCTTCAGCCACATTCAGTAGGCTCACATTAACTAAAGGATTATTTGCACTACATGGCCTTTTTGAGGTTACTCTTTAAGTTCAGTGGGCTTAATCTCGTCTTCAAAAAGTAGTTTAGATAAAAAATTCAGTTACAAATATAACTCACTGGAATGACAGAGATTTTAAAGAGTAGCCTTAGAAAAGGTCATTTGTGCACATGCCTCAATGTACATAGCCTTTCGGACTTTCACATTGAAATTGTTGAATATAAAGTTATCTAGAACTCGGTAGCGGAGCCAGGATTTTCATTAGGGGATGTCAAAATTTAAAAAAGTAAAAACACAAAAAAATCAAGGAGATTCAACACCTCATATACATACATAAAAAAAATTACATATGTAAACCAGTGTAATTTTCCAGCGAAAGAGTGTTCAATTGACACCCCATGGAGCTGTGTGGCTTCGCCACTGCTGGTACCAACTCCGGTGGAAGGTAGTAGGTATTCGGTAGATGCAAGCAAACCGGTCCGGGCACTAGTGTTATTAAAAAAAATTGCTGAATAATTGAAAGTCATTGTCAAGCCCAATCCTGGAACTGAACCATGACCACTGATCACCAAAAGGGAAACATTACCAAGCCACTCAAGGTAGGATTGCTAATCAGAGCCTCACGTTTGGTTTCCATTGCTTTGAGCAAAAACCAACTTATTTGTAGTCTAGTGTAATCTGATGCTGATGCCTGCTTAAACCATCAAATAACTCCAAAAAAACCAAGTAGAAGAAATCAATGTTTTTAAATTCCACAGACCATAATTTACTATTATGAATAGTTTTTACGAGGTGGGAATCATTCCATCTATTTCAACCACTTGTACTATGTGCCAAGTAGACAAATTAACCAATATTACATGGCAAGCTTACATTGGTTGGAGCATAACAACCTCAAATGAGACATCTTTAGTAACAGATTAGTACAGTTATAAATTCTGGCACTCTGTTGGAGAAATTTGTGTGGCAAAGAGTAACAGTGAGAATAGAGTGTGCTGAGATAAGGAGATTGTAGTAGAGAGAAGAAAAAAAGTTAGAAACAAAATGGCCTCAGCTTCTCTACTAAAATCATCCCCAACAGTTCTTGATAAGTCTGAGTTCGTAAAAGGGCAAAGCCTTCGTCAAACTTCTGTCTCAGTTATTCGCTGCCATCCCACCAATGCTCCTTCTCTCACTGTCCGCGCTGCTTCTCCATATGCTGATGAGCTTGTTAAGACCGCTGTAAGTTTTAGCTTAGCGAGTTTAAGTTCTATGTAATAGTCTGTTATAAACGGTTAAATTGAAAGATTTCTTATGAATTGTTCATTTTAGATGTTCAGTTTAAATTAGTGGTATCTTGCCCAAACAATGAATAGAGTTGAGCTTATAGTTAAAGTTGCCGATAGAAAACCGAAATAGCTAGTTATAGTAAGCATGAAAAGCCTAAATTAAATTTTAGGATGATTGGCCCTTCTAATCCAGCTCATATAATGTCTTCCCGAGGAGCTAGAGGAAATGCATGCATCTCGGGTACATCAATTAGCTATTCCGTCAAGAAAAGAGGGAATGAGCATTTGCTTGAAATAGTTTCCAGTTAATTGCTTTATGCCAATTAATGAGCCGAGGGTATCCCGGAAACAGCCTCTCTACCCCTCCAGGGTAGGGGTAAGTTCTGCGTTCACTCTACCCTCCCCAAACCCCACTGGTGGGATTCTACTGAGTTGTTGTTGTTGTTGTTGTTGTTGTTGTTGTTTTACGCCTTTGAGTGCATACAAATTATTTACACTTTCACTGGATAAACTTAAACTCTAGAGAGTTTGTGTTCCGTACACTAACAAAATAAAATTTTCAATATGATAGTTTAACTAGATTAATAGAAATAGGTTTAGTTAAACCATCATTTTCAATATGTATGTGAAAATACTGAAAAGTAGTACTCCTATAAATACCAATTTCAAACCCATATTTACAAAAAAATCAGAATTTTGAACCTGTTTAGTTTCATGTTGAATTCACCTTGAATTTGAGTTATAATCTTAAATGGAATAAGGCTTTAACAATGAAGTGTTTGTTGTCTGTAGAAAACCGTTGCATCACCAGGACGCGGAATTTTGGCTATGGATGAGTCCAATGCTACCTGTGGAAAGCGTTTGGCTTCCATCGGTTTGGAAAACACTGAGGCTAACCGCCAAGCTTACCGTACCCTGCTTGTGACAGCTCCAGGACTAGGACAGTACATCTCCGGTGCTATTCTTTTCGAGGAGACTCTCTACCAGTCAACTGTTGATGGCCGCAAAATAGTTGATGTCCTTGTTGAACAAAACATTGTTCCTGGTATCAAAGTTGACAAGGTATATTAACCTACAACTCTAAAGAGGAGTCAATGCCAGTAAAATATATAGTGAACTTTGAGTAACTTCTATTTTTATATTTGTTCATATAATACTGGTCTCAGATGAGCTTAAATGGAATAACATGATATGTGAGAATCTATATAGCCGACCCAACTTGCTTGGAATTAAGGCGTGACTGTAGTTGTAGTAACAAGAAAGAGGAAAGGCAGGGTAATGTATGGGTAGAAGGAGCTTGTTATAAGGTGTTCAAATTTTAACTTCGATTCTTAAATAAATTTTAACTTGTTCAACTTGTAGTTGTTTATATGGTGAAACCAGCTCAGACAAGAGTTAATCTGCCTATGTACAGAGTGTTAAATGAAAGGATTTCAAGTTTAATGATGAATTGGACTGAAATGAGATTTCTGTCAAAATCCCCTAATCATTTTTTCTGTTAACAGGGTTTGGTTCCCCTTGCTGGTTCAAATGATGAGTCATGGTGTCAAGGTCTTGATGGTCTTGCCTCCCGCACTGCTGCATACTACCAACAGGGTGCACGTTTCGCCAAATGGTATATTCAACAATGCCTCATAATTTTCAAAAATATTGACTTTGTTATGTCTAAGTTGATATGTGCTAAAATTATGATACCTTATGTAGGCGTACCGTGGTGAGCATTCCCAACGGACCATCTGCATTAGCTGTGAAGGAAGCAGCATGGGGTTTGGCTCGCTACGCTGCCATTTCTCAGGACAGTGGTTTGGTCCCAATTGTGGAGCCAGAGATTTTGTTAGATGGTGAACATGGTATTGACAGGACTTTTGAGGTAGCCCAGAAGGTTTGGGCTGAGGTCTTCTTCTATTTGGCTGAGAACAATGTCATGTTCGAGGGTATCCTCCTGAAGCCGAGCATGGTCACTCCTGGTGCTGAATGCAAAGACAGGGCGACCCCTCAGCAAGTCGCGGACTATACTCTCAGTCTCCTTAAGAGGAGGATCCCCCCAGCTGTCCCTGGAATCATGGTAAGTCTCCTTTATTTCTATGAATTTGGCTAGTTTTTAAGAAACTTGAGTTGCTGGCATTCTCTACGTTTCATCTTATATTATAGTGTTTGACTGAGCACGAAATTTAACAAACAAAGAGAGATTGTCGGCACATGCCCAAGTAGCCTTGTAACCTGTGTTCTTAAACATTTTATGACATTTCTATGACTATACGAGCATGCCATTTAAGACAAAATGAGAAGTTATTAAAGAGTTATTCTTTTCGGAACAGATTAAAAAGAAAAGTACCGTATAAGATGGAACAGAGTCGGTACTTTTATTTGTCTACATATAGAATATGAATCATTAGTCCATTACTAGTGATATTCTTATGCTTTTCTGAGCCGAGGGTCTATTGGAAACAGCCTCTCTATCCTCATAAGGTAGGGGTAAGATCTGCGTACACAGTATCCTCCCCAGACCTCACAGTGTGGGATAATACTGAGTATGTAGCTGTTGTTGTAGTCCATTACTAGTGATAGATGAATAAGTGAATAAACACTCAACAAGACTAACATAAACATTGGCACTAGGAAGGAAATTACTACATAATTTGTGCTAATTGATTCAATATTGTTGCAGTTTTTGTCTGGTGGGCAATCAGAAGTTGAGGCTACATTGAACTTGAATGCAATGAACCAAGCTCCAAACCCATGGCACGTATCGTTCTCATACGCGAGGGCTCTTCAGAACACTTGCTTGAAGACATGGGGAGGACAACCCGATAACGTTAAGGCTGCTCAGGATGCATTACTTACCAGGGCCAAAGCCAACTCTCTTGCTCAGCTCGGAAAATACACTGGCGAGGGTGAATCAGATGAAGCTAAACAAGGAATGTTTGTAAAAGGCTATGTCTACTAAGTTAATGCACTCAAGTTTTTAAGAAGAGAAGAAAAAAGGATGATGAGCTGAATGGTTATAGTGAAGCAGAGAAATGATGAATTCTCTCATATGAGTTATGGAATTAATAGTAAAGTCATAGAGAAGAGTATTTTTGTTTTTGATTACCTGTACTTTTTTAACCAGTTTAATAAACTTTCTTGATGATTGAGATTAGTTAGTGTTGCTTAATGAATTATAAACCTGGAATTGTTTTGTGCTATATTTGAGCTTGATATAGCTTCTTGCTTCATTGTGGATACCATTAAAGTAGCAAAAAATACTTAATGCCAACAAGCACGTTTATACATATTAGGCAGGACAAAGATCACTTTTAGTCCGTGATTGAAACTATTTACATTCAGTAGCTATAATAGTGTATAAAATTTGTATATTTTTTTTGTATATAATATACAGAAATGTGTATATATAAAAAACATATATTTTTTCGACTATTATTTTGAGAGTGGCTATACAGTGTCATTTTTCCTAAATTATTTTAATTCTAAGTAACCAAAACTACATTAGATGTTAAAGAGGTGGCAAATGGGCGGGTTGGGCGAGTCAAGATGGATTGAGTCAATAAATAGGCAATTGTCCAACGCAATCCAAAGTGTACTTGGGCTAAGATATGCTAGGTCAAGATGGGCTAAACAATGAGTTATAGTCCAACACGTCCAACTTGACCCATGTTTTTTATCCATGCTCATTTCGTATAAATAAAGCGTTTTACCTTTTATACACTTACGTATGTTTCCTACTTTCTTAGCTTCTTCATAATTTGTTCATTCCATGCACTAACGACGAATTGATATATATATATAATTTTAAATTTTTAGCTAATAAACACATACGGATTAATCTTATACTCAACTATTCATCAACTTTTATAATTTTCTAAAACTAAATAAATATTTAAGAGTGTATAATAAAGAAGAAAAAAAAAAACAAAAAAAAAAAAAAAATAGCGGTTGAAAAAAACAAGACAATGTTTTAGAAAATCTTTTGAAGAAAATTTTTGTGCAAGACAAAGATTTAGCTAGTTGAATTTTTTTTCTTGTTGTTGGAATTGTTCCATAAATAATTCATTTAGAAAAGATCCTTCCGGCCACAAAAAAATTTCAGAAAAGTTGTTGATTAAATCTTTTAGAGAAAAACAAACCAGACAATTTTCTTCACAAACTTTGATTTATATCTATTTATATAATTGTTATTTGTTCTTTACAATATAATACAAAAAGCCCTACTCCCCACTTAAGAGTACTCCCTCCTTTTAAAAAAAAAACTATCGATATTTTCTTAAATAACAAATTAATATTTAAAATTTGTAAGTTGAAAGATATCTTTTATGTTATTTCTAAATACGTAAATTTCACCACAACTCAATTACTGTTATGAACAATAAAAGAAGAAGAATAGTATTGGAGAGAATATTTTTATTGATTTTGGGATGAATTACAATGGAATAAAACCCTCTATTTATAGGGAGAGGTTGACTTAGCCACCAAGTAATAAAGCCTATAATCTCTCTAAATATGGACATTCACCATAAATATAATTCTATTTATAACACTCCCCCTGAATATCTATTCAATAGATAATGTGCCTCATTAAAGCCTTAACTAAAAGAAAACCCAATGGGGAAAAAAATCTAGAAAAGAAAAAAAAGTACACATATTTAAAAATGCGCCTATTGGTTGCCTCGTTAAAAACTTGCAAGAAAAACTCAGTGGGACAAAACCTTGTAAGGGAAAAAGAGTGCAACGTGCATTAACTCCCCCTGGTAAGAGCATCAATTCACATCCTTGAGTATTTGCATTCCAATCTTGTGCACCATCTTCAAAAGATCTTTGGTAGATATTTGATAAAGAAATCAGCCATATTAACTTGAATGAATATATTGCACCTTGAAATCATCATTTTTGATAAAGATATAATGTCTTCATAAATATCGTAGAATGGCTCTTCAATATCTCTATGGAGGTATTCTCACTATCACATTATCTTGCTTGTAGTTATAGCTAGTAATAGCAAGATACATTTGTGCATAAATTGCATTGAGGATGTGGTATTTCAAGATCAAGCTTGTATATGCTTCAAGCAATTTAAATCCTTCATGGATTGTCATATAAGTTAAGTCATATAAGCTATATAATAGACTTTAGATGCATATCAAGTTTTCATGTCATGCTAGACATATAAGATATTGAAAATTATTTGCACATATCATTGACTTTATACTTTCAAGTATTTGAACTACATGTTCAAAATTGCATGTCTTTCATATGAATTCAAATTATACTTGAATTGTGGCTCTTCCATTTGGCCAATATTTTTGTGTCTATATTCGATAGACTTAAGATCCTCATCTATCTTATCGCTATGATAAATGTCATCGACAAATATTTTATATCGGTTCCAATATTTTTTCATAACGACATAACATAGAGATCTTTTCATTCATATGTTCAGGTACTTGAATCTCTCATGAGATTTTATGAAGTGTTATGTCATGTGATCTTCTAGATCACTTGCCTCATTTATTATGATCATTTTGATCATTTGCTCATCTTCTTTGTTAAGAAGTTTATTTGAAACCAATTTGTCTATATACTTTAAGCGTACTATAGACTTCGTCCTTTTAGGACTTTATAGGATCCTTTGCAATGAGAATATAGTTACTTTCTTTGGGTCAGCAAATGCGTCTGGCATGATTTGCAATATATTGCAAATGAATTATCATTTTATGAACTCCAGGTTCATATTATCTTATTCGAGGATCTATATGAACAAATGATAATTCATTCCACGTAACTTTTTCTCAACTGTTTATCATGTCTCCCCCTCATGTTAGAAAAACTAACTTGTTTCCTCAACTTTGAGAACCATCTTTGTGCATTATGGTGTTAATCAAAATATACACCGCACATCAATAATGATAAGATGGAATTATTTGGTTCCTGACCCTAAACCACTTGTGAGGGGAGAAAATAATATACTTTCATATATAACGTATATCAAACTGATATATATAACTTTGTTCTCATAAGAAAAAATTTAGCTATTAAGTGGAGGCACTCAATAAATCATTTTGCTAAACCAACTGTGATGTAAACCAACTTATCAAGAAGAGCTATCTTGAATAAAAAAATCTGGAAATTATGCTCTATATTAAATTATTGAGCAAGTTACCTCGCAAACACCAGGTTGTGAGTCAATAATAATTGCACATGTAATCATCTCATAGATGCATCTTATGTGGTATACATGGCAGGTGAATGGGCTCATATTCACCTTTGGTATTTCCAGCATTCATGGGATTGTAAGAGAATTCGTAAAGAACTTTCTAGTTCTTTAATATTTACCCATGTGAATTCTCTTTTATTTTTGCACATCATACTTAAATTGATATGGCTAAACCAATTATGCCAACTGAATAAATTATCAATATTGATAAACTTCAGATTTACACCATGTTGTGTGCAACTATGAATAAACTCCAAATTTATTATGATATGAGTTTTATATGAATAAAATATCCTCTTCATTGTGGTATTCTTTTGTTTATGTAGTACAAATTGAAGAATAAAGCAGGTAGATTTTCACATACATATTACCTCGCTATAAGTTGTAGTAATAGAAGATATTAAATCTTTCCTTTATTTATAATCTCAATATAATCAACCGCTTTCACGTATACTTTGGGAACTGAATAAGTTTCTTTGAGACTTACTACAACACAATACCTTATTGATAATCAATTGTGTTTCTCCAAAATAGTGGTAATTGGCTCTTCCAGAGCTCTCAATTAATTTTGTACTACCACATATTCATCAACATCCATATGGTCATATATCTCTTTCAAGAAGAAAGTTATACCATTATGGTCATGGCCAAAATTATATGCAAGATATGTTTCTTGCATTATTGTTGTCCTTTAATAATCACATTGCCAAAATATTTTAGCACATAATAGGTACGTGACCACTGACCATTCATGCCATAATAATGACATTATTTTCTCATATCATCTCAAACCTCCTTCTAGAGGTGAGTGTGGTATATTCGCTACCACTAGCACGTTCATATTCTTTGAAGAATGAATATGTATTCATAAATCACATGTTTTCACATTCAAATCTTGAATAGACCATAATCATTATGTCAAATCAATGACAAATATTACTTTCACATAGTGAAGGATTATTTTGAGAATCCTTATTATTCTCATTATCACAATGATGACGAAATTATAATTTCGTCTATTGCCACGTCCACATCCATTGATACATTCACGGTAATAATTTTGTCTTCTTTCAGACTTATCACATATTGCTATCACATTCTCTTAAGGGAATGAGAATGGAGCAAATTCAATGGAACGAGTTTTTACTTCTTGTGCTCACGATCATACATAACTTGGATCATGGCAAGACATAGAAATTTTTACCACTTTGGGTGGTTATAATTTCTTTCAAACTCCATTAGAGTTGCAAATAAAATTTATCGTCTTTGCTTGTGTTTAAAATCAAATTATAGAATGTCAAGAATTTGAAAGAGAAAAGTAAAATACTTACCTTAAATCCAGAATTTATTCATGAAGGAAGTTCATAGAATAATTGACAATCATTATGCTCAATCTCAAAGCTTCTACTCAATTGGTTAGAGTCTCGTGCTAATAACGTGTTATGAACAATAAAAGAAGAAGAATAGTATTGCAGATAAATGTAGGGAGAGAGTATTCTTATTGATTTTGGGATGAATTGCAATGGAATAAAAACCTCTATTTATATGGAGAGGTTGACTTAGCCACCAAGTAATAAACCCTAGAATCTCTCTAAATATGGACATTCACCATAAATATAATTCTATTTATAACAATTACAAAATTATTCATATTTATATTAAAACTTAAATACCTTGATTCTCATTTTTAAACTTATATACAAAAAATAATGATGGGGCAACTAAGTAAATTTCTAGACAAGCCTTCAGTTGGGTTGATATCCTTTTGTTTTGGGTGTTCTTCATGGGTTGTATTTGTTTTTCCACTACTAAAATTTTCTTCGAGGGGAAGGAAAGTCTATGGAAAAAAAATAGAATTGAGGGATAAAATGGGTTATTTTGCGTTGATGTGGCATGTCACGTGGCATCCACCTCATCAAATGTTAATACCACGTAGGATTGTAAAAATAACATGTGCTAGCATGTTTTCGGAGTAGTCATTCAAATAGTCATTCAAAAATAGCCAGCATTTGCAAAGCCATTAAAAATAGCCACTATTTTGCTGCAATACGGAAAGTTCCAGCATAATAAACTAGAGATCAGTGCACATGTGTATGAACTTCCAGTATATTACGCTGGAACTCCAACACGCAGAACTCCAATCTCCAGTATATTATGCTGGACCGGTATATTATACTGGAACTCCAGTATATTATATTGGATTTCCAATGTACTTTACTGGAACTCCTGTCACACCTCCTTTTTACACACCCGAAGGTAGCACAAAGGAGTTTTTCTAATTTAAGTGACATTATTCGAAATGGGATTATTTATTCAATTTTGTTCAGAGTCACCACTTGGGATGATTTGTTTTCTGGTGTCCCAAGCCACCGGTTTATTTTAAATCCCAAATCGAGGAAGATTTCGACTTTCCTTTTGAAGTCTGCAAACCAGAAATTCTGAATAAGGAACTTTGTTAATCCGAGGAAAGGTGTTAGGCATCCCCGGATTCCGTGGTTCTAGCACGGTCGCTTAAACTATTATAATTGGCATATTATGTGATTTTAATACATGTTCTAAAATGTGGTGCAATTTTCAACCTTTAAACCTTTAAACCGCTTGTTGAGATTTGGATTTGGGTCACATGAAATGCACACCCGAGTTTAAGAAGGTAATTTTTAAAATAGCACGCCTAAAGCAACTACGCACTTTCAAGCTTGCGAGGGCCATAAAAATTCAACTAAATGGCACACCTCGATTTCTAAAGGATTAAAATTAATTAAGTGAGGGCCGTGGGTTTTGAGATATTATTCAACATGGCACACCTCAAATTATTTTACAAGCTTTTACTTAACTAAAGCAAACTACGATATTCATGATTTTCCTAAACTACTTGGGATTATTGATGAAGTCGCGATTATGGATATGAACTCGAGCTACCCCAGGAAGAGTCATTCAAGTTAAAGAAGAAAGACATTGCAAAGAAAACTAATAAAAAGTAAAATAATGAATGGATTGAAGCTATCAGGCAAGAGTCATTTAAAGAAACGTCCATCGCCCCATTCTTTTTGTTAATTCTATGTCAATGTAATCCCATGACCCAAAAGCAATCTACTTTCTTTTCTTAAAAATGCCAACAAACCAATTCTAGAGCATGGTACTTAGCCGAATAAGAATACTAATGCACCAGTAACAAACAACGAATAACTGAGAAGCGCACACCGAAACTCGAACATATACTAGCTCTAATATTAACTCTAAATTCTAAAAGATAATCTATGAAAACTGGATCTATTATTAATCTCACGAGAGAAAGACAAACTCAGTTCTATTTAACTACTTATATTAAACAAGACACGACTACTAATTTTAATTTTTTATAAAAAGAATCTGATATTAAAATGCTAACTAAGAAAAGAAAAATCCAAGGCTTAACATCACTGAAGTCCCACATATTCGTCCAAATTCAAAAATGGTTACATGAATAAAATTCAAATATAAATAACCATTTTTCACCCAAAATCTATGACGCCAACGAAGCTATAATGAAACTCAAGACGTAAAAGCAAACCTAAAGAAACAAACTAAATGGGCTAATATCATATTTCAAAATCACAGAAAATACCACACATGGAGGAAAATAAACAGCAGAAAAGAGATGGACCTGGAAGCTGAACTTTCGATAAAACTTCAACAACTACAATGACGGAATCACAGAGAATGAACTTTGAACCAAAGAATTACAACAGGAACCTTCAAACGAATTGGAAACCCGAACGACGCACCAACGACGATGACGAGCTTGAAGGCACCCCCTCCTCAATTAAATTCCATCCTTGAAATTAATCTCGGAAATCAAAGGAAGAAGCAAGAATGTATTTTCATTTTTTTTGTAATTTTCTGAAATGACGGAAATCAAAGGAAGAAGCAGGAATGTATTTTCATTTTTTTGCAAAGGAAGAAGCAGGAATGTATTTTCATTTTTTTGCAAAGGAAGAAGCAGGAATGTATTTTCATTTTTTTGTAATTTTCTGAAATGGCTAAAGGTTAGGGGTGTTCTTTCTTTTGGGAATTTTTGGGTAATGGTCAATTGTTCTCTTAATGGGAATGGCTGCTCTTTTCCTTCTTTTTTTGATTTAGGTTCGAGAAGAAAGGTTTTTTATTTGTGTCTAGGTTGAAGGGTCTGCGGCTGAGTGTGTTTTTAGGTGTAGGTTTTATTTTAGGTATTAGGTACTATTATATTAGGTTAGGCGCATGGGCCTAGAAATTATGAGCTACAGAATTGGACCAAATAATAAAAAATGGACTACAAGATTTATAAAGACGGGATAAACCAACCTAAAACTAATTCCTCCTTCTAAAATTATGTACAATTATAATATAAAAAATATAAAATTAATTTTAATTAATTGAACTAAACTATAAAACATAAAACTATTTTTTGTATTTTCAAGATTATATAAAAATAAAGATAAGGTACTATTTTTGTATATTTTTATTTAAATTTACGAAAGATACGTAAACTAAAATATTTTTTGTAATTTTCATTTTCTTTTGTGACAAAATAAAGTAAA
Organism: Nicotiana glauca; assembly: GCA_026770625.1. NCBI lineage: Eukaryota > Viridiplantae > Streptophyta > Magnoliopsida > Solanales > Solanaceae > Nicotiana > Nicotiana glauca. The sequence continues at coordinate 7,844 of MU721331.1, read as the reverse complement.
AGAGTCAAAATTAGCTGAAATAGCGATATTAGGACTAAATTAAATATTTAGATGCTAAAATGGGAAAAATCTCGGGGAGGATCAAAAATCACATATCTGCATCTGCCCCTCTTTGACTAGAAACGCGAAGAGTTTTCAGACAAAGAATGACTAGACATGTCTTTGACCCGAACCTTATTTGGAGAGACCAAAAGCTAAAAGAAAGGAGAATGTGACCGAGCCCTGATATCTGAGCTGGCTACATATCCTTGGCTATAAAGGAATCGAGCCACGTGTAGTTCAGAAGTGAATGAGGTAATGGAGTACCGAGGTTGAGAGTTGAGCGAGGTGCCGTCGGGGTTCCGGTTCGCGGTCCCGTTATTACATCAGAATCAAAAATGAAAAAGACTAACTAAGCCTATCAGCTACGAGTTACAAGATTCCTATCTATAAATATTCTGAAGCTTGATCTTGAGTCTTGGCTGGTTCTTGCTGCAGACTCCGATCTGAATCTTGATGCTCGTCAGCTGTAACCGTTGGTTCATGCTTCAGCTTTGGATCAAGGCGGGATACGCGAAAGTTTTGTGACTTCAATCATATCACGAGCAGTCTGCATCTTTGTCCGCTTCAGCATTTTGAATTTACTTCTTTTGCTCTTTTTCTTCTTTTCTTTATTCTGGATTGAGGCTCGTTTGTTCGGCCACCTCGGATCCTGTGCCTCGAGGTCAAACCTGCTTAAAGGCCTAAACAAACAAACGAACAAAAATTTTCGGCCCCAGTTTTCACTAAGAAAATTTCGTGAGTTATTTGTGACAAAAGTCTTAACTTATTCTCTCTTTTTTTCTTTTTTTTTCAATAAAATAAGAATTGTGTCTTTCTAGGAAGGAAAAGGTTAGGGAATGGATCCCTATATCTGAAATGTCAACTTAGGGAATGGAGCCCTAATGTTGGCAAAAAGACGACTTGGGAATGGAGGCCCTATGTCTAAAATCTCAACTCAGGGATTGGAGCCCTAATGTTGGTAAAAAGGTGATTAGGGAATGGAGGCCCTATGTGAAAAAATCAACTCAAGGATTGGAGCCCTAATGTTGGTAAAAGACGACTAGGGAATGGAGGCCCTATGTCTAAAAACTCAACTCAGGAATTGGAGCCCTAATGTTGGTAAAATGGGACTAGGAAATGGAGGCCCTATGTCTAAAAACTCAACTCAGGGATTGGAGCTCTAATGTTGGTAAAAAGACGACAAGGGAATGGAGGTCCTATGTCTAAAATCTCAACTCAGGGATTGGAGCCCTAATGTTGGTAAAAAAGGCGACTAGGGAATGGAGGCCTTATGTCTAAAAACTCATCTCAAGGATCGGAGCCCTAATGTTGGTAAAAAAGGCGACTAGGGAATGGAGGCCCTATGTCTAAAAACTCAACTCATGGATTGGAGCCCTAATGTTGGTAAAAGGCGACTAGGGAATGGAGGCCCTATGTCTAAAAACTTAACTCACGGATTGGAGCCCTAATGGTTGTAAAAGGCGGCTAGGGAATGGAGGCCCTGTGTCTAAAAACTCAACTCAGGGATTGGGGCCCTAATGTTGGCAAAAGGCGACTAGGGAATGGAGGCCCTATGTCTAAAAAGCTCAACTCAGGGATTGGAGCCCTAATGTTGGCAAAAGGCGACTAGGGAATGGAGTCCCTATGTCTAAAAAGCTCAACTCAGGAATTGGAGCCCTAATGTTGGCAAAAAATGTGACTAGGGAATGGAGTCCCTATGTCTAAACGCTCAACTCAGGGATTGGAGCCCTAATGTTGGCAAAAAAGCGACTAGGGAATGGAGGCCCTATGTCTAAAAAGCTCAACTCAGGGATTGGAGCCCTAATGTTGGCAAAAGGCAACTAGGGAATGGAGTCCCTATGTCTAAAAAGTTCTACTCATGGATTGGAGCCCTAATGTTGGCAAAAAGGTGACTAGGGAATGGAGGCCATATGTCTAAAAGGCTTAGCTCAGGGATTGGAGCCCTAATGTTGGCAAAAGGCGACTAGGGAATGGAGGCCCTATGTCTAAAAAAACTCAACTCAAGAGTTGGAGCCTAATGTTGGCAAAAGGCGACTAGGGAATGGAGGCCCTACATCTAAAAACCTCAACTCAGATATTAGAGCCCTAATGTTGGCAAAAAGGCGACTAGGGAATAGAGGCCCTATGTCTAAAAGGCTCAACTCATGGATTGGAGCCCTAATGTTGGTAAAAAAAGGCGACTAGGAAATGGAGACCCCATGTCTAAAATCTCAACTCAGGGATTGGAGCCTTAATGTTGGTAAAAAAGACGACTAGGTAATGGAGGCCCTATGTCTAAAATCTCAACTCAGGGATTGGAGCCCTAATGTTGGCAAATCGTAAAAAATTGATATTGGGGATTCTGAACTATCATTTTTGTTTGGATTTTCTTCTTTTTCTTCTCTTTTTTTATTTCATTTTCATAATTTTTTTAATAAAATACAGGAAAGAACTTGGAGGAAACTTCCCCTTTTGGATTAATTATTTGCTGCAAAGTTGTTTCTAGCTCTTGCGCATCTTTTCCTTTTCGGTTGCACCTGGTTTTGCATGGTTGCTTTGGGCTGCACCTGTTTCAATTTTTCAAACAAAGGACAATTATTAGTTTGAAACGGTGGTTGGTTTTATGGCCTTAATTGCTTTGATCACTTGATCTCGGCTCGGCTTCTTTGATGAAGATCTCAATTGCAACTGCTCATTTCCTAGGGACCGATTTCACTCGGCTTTATTTTTCCTTCGTATATGCCTTTCCTTTCTGACTTCCTTTTTTCTTTTTCTTTTCTTTTTTTTCATTTTTTTTTCATTCTTTTTCTTTTCTTTTCTTCGGGACATTGGGGAACTTTTGGCTCCTCAAACTTTGCTGCAATGGCTAGTCGCCTGGGACTTAACCTTTCCAATTTTATTTCGCCTTCGTAGGCACTTCGATTTGATTTTCTCCTTCCAAGAGTTTTCAATTCTAGAGCATCGGCCACCATGGCCAGTCGAGGTCGAATTAATGCACCTGCTGAGGCTGGGTGATTTTTTGCACATTGGCTCGTGTCAAATGAGAACCCTGTAAATCAGTCTTACCATCATTTCTTTGTCTTAGTTTCGGAACAGAGTTAGACCGAAAGGGATTCAAAGAAAACAAACAATGGAATGGAGAATGAGTTTAAAACAAGAAGTGTCCCTTTCAGGGAAAGGAAAGAAGGATTTATCTGGAGTACATGCGGACTTCAATGAACATGATATGCCTTTTAGACTGGATGTTTGATCTGTGTAAACCGTCCGACTCTCAGAAATTCATCACAACTTTTGCCTCAAAATCGAGAAACCTTGCTAGGACTCTGTCGGTGCTGGTGGCTGTGAGGATCCTCTTTTCGATCAGGGACGCCCTTTGCGGGTTTCCACAAGTTGACCTCTCATTTCTATTCTCGCCTTATAGTGCTCTTTACGAGTTTTCACTAACAAGACTCTCTCATTTTTCATTTCTCTGCTTACCATCGCCTCATGGTGCCCATGTGGGTTTTCACCAATAAGACTCTCTCATTTTATTTCTCTCATTTTTGTTGCATCGGATCCAAGCAATCTCCAATTTTGAACACTTTTCACCGATTGATCGGAAGGACTTGTACAAGGTTTGGGTAAAAAGAATTTGGATTGAATTATAACTTTGGAACCATTCAGGCGAGATCATCGCCGAACCATTATAACACTTGCCCCAGTTTTACTTTTTTGGGGAGAATTTGGATTTTTGTTTTGGTGTGACTGAACCCCAGAGAGAAGCTACCTACGTATCCTTTCGGAATCAAGTCGAACGTAGTTCAGGGAACTTTGTTTTTGATTTTCTTTTTGCTTTGTTTTCTCTTTCTTTTTTTTCCTTTCCTTTTTCCTCTCTTTTTTCATTTTTTTCATTTCAATTTCTTTGTATCTTTCTTTTTCTTCTCTCTTTTTTTTTCTTTTTTCCATCATTCATTTTTTTTTTCATTTTCTCTTCTTCTTTTTTTAACACTTTCAGGTTCCAAAGAGGATAATCAAATAAGAGTAACCGGCTTAAAGGGTTTGTAAAGGGTTGATAGTGTTTGGGTAGCGAGAATGAAAGCCTTCGTCACCAATCGGAGTATTAATGTTATATAGAGGGTCCAACATAGTATCTTTTGACTGCATTTGCATTGACAGTTATTTCAGGGACATTTCTTTCGATGTGTCCCAAATACAACGCACTCTTTTGGCAGTACTCTTATTACAATGTATGGACCTTTCCAATCCGGGAACCAATTTTCCTTCAGCTGTTCCAACTCTTTGTTTTATTTCCTTAAGCTAATCTTCATTACGACCCAATTCTTGATTCATTATTTCGAGGTCTGACAGCGTTTTAGGATCCGGTCATGAAGTCTGCAAGCATGTCATGTTATTGAAATCTACATTTAACAGAACTGAAAAGAAAAATAAGAAAAGTGACAAGATTAAGGAAAGAGACATTCCTGGACAATGAAATATTAATTTTATTTGATTTTTTAATTTATTTTTTCAATTTTTTGAAGATAGAAGGGTTTACATCAGAAAGTAAGATAATAAAGTAAAACATCCGGGTCACACCCTGAGATAATCTGAATGCAGAAAGGATAGCAAGACTGGCTACTAAGACTCCCGTCTGATGGGAAAATTTCATGATTGGCAACCATTTTTTGGCTTTTATTCTACCTCGTTAATGGATACAACGGCCTTCAGTGCCGGATCAAATTCTTCAGCTTCACAAATTATCCCGACTATTGGCCCGATGTTGTGTCTAGGCAACAGATTGTTCATCACATCAGGAGCTTCTTCATCCTGAAAAACAATTCTTTCAGCTTCGATCAAATCTTCAACTGCCATTTTGAGGGTCCAACAGTCCTTTGTATTATGTCCCACTGCTCCAGAGTGGTATTCACATATAGCATCAGCTCGGTGCGAGGGGGACTCGGGGTTCGGATGGTTCGGGGCCACTGACTGCAATAGATCTAGCCTGATTAGCTTTTGGAACAAGCTTGAATATGATTCACCAATAGGGGTGAACTGATTCTTTCTAAAAGGCTCTCTTGGGCAATGATTGTATTGGGGATCATTTGGTTGAGGATTATATGAAGCTTGGTAAGGATGGGCATTTCTGGGAGGTGGAGCTCGGTTTTGTGTATAATGTTGTGGTTGTGTGTAAGATTGTGGGTTCATCACCGCATAGGGAGGCGATGCCACGACATAAGCAGCATCCGAAAAGGGATAATAGTGTGGTGGGACGATAGGAGGCACATATGATTGGCTGAATGACCTGCGGGCCCCTCGAGCTTGAAACAGTCATGGCTCCCTCTTCAAACCCATTTCTGTTCATCAAACCCTCCAAACCTTTCTGAGCAGCATGTGATGTGGCCTTAAAGGCAGCATGACTCAAGATTCGGCCCATTTTAAACCGTTTTCAACCATTTCCCCAATTTTGATAGCCTCAGCAAACAGCTTTCCCATAGCAGACATCATGTTCTGGAAGTAGTCAGCCTCTTGGGCTTGCAGAAAGATCGTGACCATTTCAACTTCGTCCATTTGAGGCTTTACCCTGGCAGCTTGCTCACGCCATTTGACAGCATACTCGCGGAAGCTTTCCACGGCTTTCTTTTTCAAATTGGATAAGGAGTTTCTGTCAGGAGCGATGTCCACATTATATTGGAACTGGCAGACAAAATCACGAGCCATATCGTCCACACGTACCAATGGGTAATTTCTTGATTTGTATACCGCTCAGAAGCAATTTCGATGAGGATTTCCCCCAAATAGGCCATTAGTAGCTCCTCTTTTCCACCAGCACCCCTCAACTGGTTACACTATCGTTTCAGATGAGTGATCGGGTCTCCATGCCCGTCGTACTTTTCAAATTTTGGCATCTTGAAGCCAACTGGCAAGTGGACATGGGGAAACATACAGAGGTCAGAGTATGAGACACTCTTTTGGCCACTCAGACCTTGCATGTTTTTCAGGCTTTGTTCCAAGCTCTTCATCTTCCGAGCAATTTCCTCTTGCTCGGGATTTTTAACAACCTTTTCTTGCTCCACTGAGAGATCATATTGCGGAGGTTGAGTGAAAGAGTACGGGGTCACATATGTTATTTCTAGTTAAAGCTGTGGACCCTGAAAGATGAACATTGGAGGCGGTGCCCTTGAAGCCGGTTCTTGGGGGCAAACCACAGAAGGCATGCCAGGATCATTGGAGGGCATTAGAGAGTGCCCGCATGAGATGAGCGGGTTAGGCACATGGGCGTTGGTAACCTCACTTGACCTGGGGATCAACTCAGGGAACCCAGGGATTGCACTTGGTGGTTCCCTACCATTAGACCAGGCGTCCCATATTTCCATTATGCGGAGACGCAACATCTTATTCTCTTCAGCAGCTGCTGATTCTAGCTACAGAATAGCCGATGTCGGGCTATCCTCAGGACCGATGATTGGTAGATTGCTTGCGGAGGCCATTTGTGCCTTTGGATTTTGTGAAGGAGGGGAGGCTAGACTACCAACAAAACCAACCACCAAATTATCTTTACATGAAAAATGATTAAATTTCGATTACTTTTAAAACTATGTCTATTTTTCAATGACCGCTTGTAAATCGAGCTATTTTTTAATTTCTCCCTGTAGGATTAGATATCCATTGACCACATTAGACAAATTTAATAGAATAGGAGTATCTTTGAACCAATAATATTACGGCAGGAGTATATATGGATCGAAAGTATAACAAAAGGTATATTTAAACTTTTTCTCATAGTACAAGAGTATAGACCATTTGATATTTTTGGGAAACGAAAAAAAAAGATTCCGTATGTGTTCGTTAAAACGGCAGCCACCGGTCACCGCAACTATTTCTTTGGGTGGAAGAAATTAACGAAACCCTTACTTGTTGCCCAATTAATTAATATCTATAAATTCATATGAATAGAACTCAGAACCCTCGCCTCATATTCCTATTTCTATTTCATTCTTATTGAAAAACAATTCCAAGAATGAAGTACCCTTACCCTGTGGGTTTTTATCGGTTTCGTCCTACTGATTCAGAACGACTTGAGTTCTTGTTGAGATTCATTGCTAAACAATAAATGAATGATTGTGTATTTATCACAACAAACATCGACGTCTATGGCGGAGAAGAACCATGGGAAATTTACAATCACGGCGTACCTTGTAGTAGTGATGATGATAATGCGAACAATAGTAATTATCGCTATTTCATTACAAAGCTGAAGAAGAAAAGCAAGGGGGGGGGGGTTATAATCGAGAGGTAGGTAATAAAGGGAGATGGAAACAACAAGACAAGGCTAAATCAGTTCACTACGAAAATACGGGAAATTCATCATTTGCGGTTATTGGATGCAAAAAAGGCTTGTGTTATATGAATAAAGAGTGCTATAATCAGAACGATGGACATTGGCTGATGAATGAGTACGAACTTTCTAGTGTTATTCTTCAGAAATTCGATGAAGATTGTAGAGATTATGTTCTTTGTGCCATCAAAAGGATGTCGAACGGCCATTGGCAAGGGTGAGTGATAGCAATTCAGGGGACTATATGCAGAGCAATTCAACGCATTATGTGAATCTGAAACGGACATGACGACTATGTAATAGAACAAGGTACCTGAATTAGGAGTTCTTGATTATCAATGGGATGAAAACGACTTAGCTGATTTGAAATTTTGAATTGGATGTTATATGATAATTGATATGTCTGAGGTTCTTGAGATGTTGGCACAAAACGAAGCTTTTGAGTTCTATTGATTAACTGTATATTCATTCTTGATAGATATATGGTAGATATTTGATTAACAATGGC
>MU721323.1:34390-45067 GCA_026770625.1 Nicotiana glauca | reverse complement strand
GGGTCTAAAGGTAGCAGTTGTTAGGTTGACTCTCTGTGGATTCGACCCTGGGCGTAATACTCGGGTTTTATTTACAACGTCCGCAGAATCCTATTTAGAGGATATACTTGGGCGTGATCATCATTCAACTAGAACAAAATATAATTTTTCTTGTTAAATTCTTAATAATTAAAAATTACGATTATTATTTTAAAGAACCAAAAAATACCTTTTCATCAACTATTTGGGAATAATATTAATATTTTTATTATTTAAATTTTGATTAGTACAAAAAGAAAAAACTAATAGATCAACACATTAAAAATACTAAAAGAATAAAACTATATATCATTCAATTTAAAAAATGAGAAAAACACATGACGACTTATTTTTCAACTGAGTTTTTAATTATTATTTAATAAGAATTAATTTAAGGCTTAGTGGTGCAAATTATTTTAAAATAAAAAGGCTCTATGCAGAAATAATTTAAATTCTACTTGAATTATTATCTAATCACTGTATAATAAAGTATTAAACTCGACAAGTGTTTCAAAGTGATTGGTATAGTAATATGATTTCAGAAAAATTAAAATGCATATAATGCAAAAGATAAATAACAATACATGTAATCGTGGTTCTATACGTTATTATGCAAAAATCTATTCTCTTTCTTCTTTCCCTAAAGGCTCTAAAGTGTGTAATGAACAATAGACCAAGAAATATTAAAAGGATGAAAACAAGAAGAAAAAAAAATAATTGGCCCGTGCATCGCACGAGTACATCATCTAATATAATATATATACATACAAATAGGACAAGTGGGAATATAGGGGTTAATTTCACAAATGGTCATATAATTATGACGTTTTTCACTAAAGTCATATAACTTATTTTTTCACACAAAAGTCATATTATTATGATCATTAAAGTTATATAACTTTGTTTTTCACACAAAAATCATATAACTATGGCTTTTTTCACTAAAGTCATATAACTTTGTCTTTTCACACAAAAATCATATAACTATAATTTTTTTTACCAAAATCATATAATTATGTTTTCTCACACAAAAATCATAAAATTTTTACTAACTCGCAAAAATTATAGTGATCGGAAAATATAATTTTTCGCTAGTATTTTCTTATTTTCAGCCTAATATATAATAATCCAATTAAAATAGGAATGAGTTAACCCGACCTGGCCCACCCTGACCCAATACTGATATATAAACGAGATTTTTTCTTTCATATACCATATATGAAACCTTATTACCAAAAATGTGCTTAGTTTCTAATTTACCCTCACCAATCATTAAATACTAATTAATAGTAGCTGAATCTTCCTAATTTGTTGAGCTAAAATTGAGGAACAGACTATTCTAAAAAGATTTGGTATAAATCAGATCAAATCATATCTTCCAGATATTCCTATTTAGGTGCGCTACAATTATGAAAGTAAATATTCTTTCAGATATTTTCCACCATTGATAGCCATTAAAAAGCTTGAAAGCTTTGAATTCAAATTTGGTTTTCAAAAATTATTATTTGTTTGGATTGGGTGTTGTTGAAAATAATCGGGGATATGATTTGAAGTTTACATCTCAATTTTGAGGGGTTTTGGTGAAGATTAGACTTGGTTTTGTCTGAAATTCAGATTGAAACTCGAAGAAGAAGAAGACATATTGCAAAAATTGTAGATAAATTATAGATTATTTGTATTCTGATTGTAGATATTTTATTCTTTCCCCATAAAAAATTCAATTCGGAATACATGAGATTCTTATAAAGAAATAAAAGGTATACTTAGAGAGCACTTGAAATAAAAATGTTATAAATTTGAATAAAAATCTCGAAAATTAAAATAAACAATAGAAGTATCATGTTTTGAAGGATTTACTATTCACTTTTAGTATTATTTTAATTTATATATATGAGTATTGAGTCGGGTGGGCCAAGTCGGGTTGAGTCATTCCTATTTTAATTTGATTATTATTTATTAAGCTAAAAATAAGAAAATAAAAATCAACAAAATAAGAAAATACTATTGAAAATTTATATTTCCGATCACTATGATTTTTGTGAGTTAGTAAAAAATTTATAATTTTTATGTGAGAAAATATAATTATATGATTTGGTAAAAAAAAAATCATAGTTATATGATTTTTGTGTGAAAAGACAATGTTATATGACTTTAGAGAAAAAAAGTCATAGTTATATGACTTTTGTGAGAGAAAACAAGTTATATGACTTTAGTGAAAAAACGTCATAAGTATATGTCCATTTGTGAAATTAATCCGGGAATATAGATATACATGTAGATGGTCAAAAGCCATGCTTCTTAGGTACTAATATCCCTTGAATTACTTGAGGAGCTATAACGAGTATAATGTCCTATTTCTTTTTTTACATAATATAATATAGACAGTAAAAATTCGTGAAAATAGTACGGGCTAGTCAGTTTTCGGATTGATAATTGAAAAATAGTCACTATTTTGCTTCCATACGGAAAGTTCCAGCATATTACACTGAAGATTGGAGCACCTTCAGTGGCGGATTCACAAGGAGTCTTATGGGTGCTTAAGCACTCATTGTCTTTGGCCAAACTTAATAGATTTACATAGGTAATTATCAAAAAATTTAAATAAGTACTCAGTGAGCACCCATCATTAAATTTATTTTCCCTCTTCTTTTGATATTTTTACCAGTGAGCACCCATGACTTTGAAATCTTGGATCCGCCACTGAGCACATGTGTATGAACTTCCAACATATTATGCTGGACCACCTATTATGCTGGAACTCCAATATATTATGCTGGACCACCAATATAATATGCCGGAACTCCATTATATTATGTCGGACCACCAATATATTATGCCAGAACTCTAGTATATTATGTTGGGAAGTTGGATTTTGAATAGTGTTTTTGTTCAAATTTATCTTTACATGAAAAGTGATTAAATTTCGATTACTTTTGAAGTTGTGACTATATTTTAATTATTCTCGTTATTTTTGAATTATCCCTTTGAATTTAAACGACCATCAATTTTCTTGGAATTTAGATATAGTTGTTATTTTCAGCTTTCTTCATGGCATACGCGGATGATTGTACATTAAGGGTGTGTTTGGTACGAAGGAAAATATTTTCCAATTTTTTTATATTTGGTTCGCTTAAATATTTTGGAAAAAATATTTTCCTTATCAACTTATTTTCCTCCAATTGGAGGAAAATATTTTCCTTATCAAGAGAAGGGAAAATATTTTTCAAAACTCCTTCTCAATTTTTCCTCTCTCTCTCTCTCTCTCCAAAAAAGGCTTTTTTCTTCAAATTTCAGTTTTGCTATTACCGCCCACCCTACTATCGCTCCACCCCACCCCCAACCTCCGCCCCTTCCCGCAAAAAAAAATTATCTTTTTTTTTGCAATTTCAAATTTTATTTTTTCCATTTTTATAAGTTTCAAAGTTATGAGTTCGGTGATTTATGTGTTTGGAAGTTTGCGGGTGATAATAGGCTAAATCTAGGCGATTTAGCTATCGTTTATGCTTCCGCTTGATTATATTCCAATGTCATAATATGGTTAATTGATGAAAAATAGGCTATAATTGTGAATTGTATACATTGCAGGATCAGGAACTTATGTGATGCTTTCAAGAGGCTATTAGAATGATTTATGAGCAAGAACGACCCCTCGGAGCTGAGTGCGCGCAAGGACGAGACAAAGAAATGGATGAAATAATGGTCCAGGTGCGCGAGCATACGCGTGAACTCATGCGCGAGCTCGCGTGTGTTAGGGGGCTGAGCAGAATGTTTGAGAAAATGCGCGAAGTAATGCACGAAAAAATGCGCGAGCTCGTGCTTTTCCCAGTCCGAAAAAGAGTTGTTCAGGGGCAAAATTGGAAATTTGGAGAGAAACCCACTTAACCTATATAAAGTCAAGCTCTCCCAAGGTTAATTTATCAAGTTTTTTATAGGCTAGAGTAAGGTATCAAGAGGCAAGAGGCAAAGAGGAGATTTGACCATCAAGTTCTTCTTTTCTTTCCTTTATTTTGCTATTTTTGATGAATTTGAACCCCATTGTGTTAAACATTAGTATGAGTAGCTAAAACCCATTATTCTGGGGTCATGGGTGAAACATGAAAGTTGTTGTTTGACGTTTAATTTGACGAATTTGGTTTGTCATATTGCATTATTTATTTAATTCTAATTTTAATTATTTTGCTGAGTAGCTAACAGTGGAATACTATCTACGGATCTAGAGTTGAACTCGAAAGTGAGAACTTTAGATTGCATATAGAATTAAATAGAGCAGGTTCTTGAACCCGGGCCTCGGAGAACGAATTCGCAATTGGGATAGACATATACCCAATTGCCCTGCTTGGTTGGAATACATGAATTGTGAATGTGTTCTTGTTAATCTTAATTCCATATACATATAGGCATTGAATTAGCTTGAATAGGGGAGTAAGAACTCGACAGATTCTTATGAGTAATATAAACCATGTCAATCAATAATCCAGATAAATCAATTAGTCGTTGTAAGCCAAGAACACAACCCGATTGTTAACTAGCCCGTGACCCTGTAATATCTTCTCATACCGTTTGTTACTGGAACTTGCTATTCGTTTGGTTAATTACCCTAGTTAGATTATTTTTTTATAGTTAGGTAGTAAAACAATTACATCTCGATTTGGTGAAAAATATCTTGGATAAATAAAGTAATTGTGTTGAATCAGTCAACAGTTAATCATAAGTCTTCGTAGGAACGATACTCTACTCACTACTCTATTACTTGACGATCACGTGCACTTGCGTGAGTGTTTTGGTCGCAACAAGTTTTTGGCGCTGTTGCCGGGGACTTAGAAATTAGCTACTTGACTGAATTGAGATTTTATTATTTATTTATTCGAGTTTTTAACTTTCAGTTCACTTTGTTTGTGCTAATACACGATTTTCTATTGAATGCGAAGAAGTAGAAGCGCAAACAATCTCCTTCCTCTCGATCCCGAAATTGAACGAACACTTTACAGATTGAGGAGGGAGGTGGACGCTAGAACCAGAATTGAAAGAGAGTTGGACATCGTAGTTCAACCACAGCCAATTATGATGGCAGGTAATGAGGAACGCGCAGTGATTGAAGCCGCAAGGTCTAGTCTGGCTAATATGGCTCAGGCTATCGTGAAGCCTGATATTACTGGGCATTTTGAGCTGAAACAATACATGGTGCAGCTGATCCAGTCCACAGGGCAATTTGTGGGTCTACCTCATGAACACCCGCAGAGGCATATTCAGAATCTTCTGGAAATTACAGATACTTACAACTATCCGAACGTTTCCAAGGACTATGTCAGGCTGACACTTTTCCCCTTTTCTCTGATCGGGGAAGATAAGGAGTGGTTGAATAAGGAGCCAGCTAATTCAATCCGCACTTGGGATGATCTGGCAAGGAAATTCTTAATCAAGTTTTTCCCCACCAAGAAAACAAAGGTGTTGAGGAGTCAAATTCTTGGGTTCGAACAACGAGCTGGCAAGACACTTCGTCAAGCATGGGAAAGGTACAAGAAGATGCTCAGAGACTGTCCTTACCACTGCCAGACGTACGAGGTATTGGGTCATACTTTTGTAGATGGTCTAGATGATGCTTCAAAGAAGAATCTCGATTCAGCTTGTGGGGGTAGTTGCATGGCCAAACGGTACAGTGAAATCCAACTCTTGCTGAATAACTTCACTGTTAATGATAATAATTGGCAAGGTGATGGTGACTCACGAAATGTAGTTAAGCAAAAATCAGCTGGGTTACTTGAGCTAGACGAGGTGTGAGCAATGAGAGTCGAAATTGCAAAGCTGGCCAATCAGATGATGAGGATGACAATGCAGCAGCCACAACCAATGCAACAGGTACACCAGATGACTATTTGCTGCGAACTGTGTAGTGGCAGTCATATGAGTGATATGTGCTCCACGAATCCAGAATCCATCTATTATGTGTGGCAATAAAATAGGGGTCCACCGAATCAGCATGTACACCACGTGAATTCTTACAATCCAAATTGGAGGAATCATCCCAACTTCTCATGGGATGGAAATCAGCAGAATCAGAATCAGTATAGACCCCAAGGGGGTTTCAATCAGCCTCAGAGACCACCCCAACAAATGGAAGAGAGCACTAATGATTTACTAAAGAAGTTGTTGACTGACAATCAGCAGCTCAGGACCGACTTCAGAAATCTTGAGAGGCAGATGGGGCAGTTAGCAACAAATCAAAACACCAGACCCGCAGGCGCTCTCCCCAGTGATACAGAAAAGAATCCGCAGGTGAATGCAGTTACACTTAGAAACGGGAGGGAGCTTGAGGAAGTGCCAAAGAAAAGGAAAGATAATCCCGTACCGGAGGGGGAGTTGATCCCTAAAGTGACAAACAAGCCAAAGAAGACTGCTGAAATTCCAGAGCCAGTGGAGGCCCCAAGGCCACCACCACCTTTTCCCCAGAGATTGCAGAAAAAGAATGATGATCGCATGTTCAGCAAATTTCTCTCCATGTTGAGCCAGGTTCAATTGAATATCCCACTTGTTGATGTACTTCGTGAAATTCCAAAGTATGATAAGTACATAAAAGATATAGTGTCTCACAAGAGAAGATTAACTAAATTTGAGACAGTTACACTTACTGAGGAGTGCACTTCTAGGGTCCAAAATAAGCTCCCTCAAAAGCTTAAGGATCCTGGCAGCTTTACGATTCCTGTGCGCATTGGTAATATTGATGTGGGTCGTGCTCTTTGTGATTTGGGGGGAAGCATAAATCTGATGACCCAATCATTGTTCAGGCAATTGGGTCAGGGAGCTCCAAGGCCAACTACTGTGATGTTGCAGCTGGCTGACATGTCTATAGCACACCCTGAGGGGGTGATTGAAGATGTGTTGCTGCAAATTGGAAAATTCATCTTCCCTACTGATTTCATTATCCTCGATTATGAGGCTGATGAATTGGTCCCAATCATATTGGGACGACCTCTCTTGGCTACTGGTGATGCAATCATCAAAGTGAGAGAGGGACCAATGATCTTGAGGGTAGATGATGAGGAAACAACCTTCAATGTCTACAAAGCAATCCAACTTCCCCGTTACTATGAGGAGCTCTCCATGATATCTGTTGTTGAGGCTGATGAGAAAATTCGTGATCCAAGTGTATATCTAGACGATTCTCTAGAGAAAACACTTATGTTATTTGATAGCCTGGGGAATGATGAGGAGATCGAGGAGATGAAGCACATCCTTGATACATCTTGTGCATACATACAGAGGATACACCCCTTTGAACCTTTGAACAAGCCAGAGGGACCTCCTCCAAAGCTGTCAATTGAGGAAGCCCCGAAATTGGAGCTTAAACCTCTCCCATATCACCTGCAATATGCTTATTTGGGAGACTCTGACACCTACCTGTTATTGTTTCCTCTGACTTGTCTAAATTGCAGGAAGAAAAGCTGTTGAGAGTGCTACGTGAGCACAAACGAGCAATTGGGTGGACGATGTCTGACATAAAAGGCATTAGTCCAGCCTTTTGCATGCACAAAATCCTCATGGAGGACGGACACAAGCCTAGTGTAGAGCAACAACGACGACTCAATCCTATCATGAAAGAGGTGGTAAGAAAAGAAGTGATTAAGTGGCTTGATACATGTATTGTATTTCCTATCTCAGACAGCAAATGGGTAAGCCCCGTCCAATGTGTACCCAAGAAAGAGGGGATGACTGTAGTAGTTAATGAGAATAATGATTTAATACCTACAAGAACTGTTACCGGGTGGAGAATTTGCATTGACTATAGAAAATTGAACAATGCCACCCGGAAGGACCACTTTCCCCTCCAATTTATTGACCAAATGCTTGATAGATTAGCTGGCCAGGAGTACTACTGCTTCTTGGATGGTTACTCTGGGTATAATCAGATCTCTATAGCCCCAGAGGACCAAGAGAAGACCATTTTTACGTGTCCTTATGGCACGTATGCGTTCAAGAGAATGCCATTTGGTCTTAGTAATGCACCTGCGACTTTTCAAAGGTGTATGATGGCCATTTTTACTGACATGGTCGAGAGGTTTGTGGAAGTATTCATGGATGATTTTTCCATGTTTGGATGTTCTTTTGATAACTGTTTGATGAATCTTGATAAGGTGCTTGCTAGGTGTGAAGAGACTAATTTGATGCTAAACTGGGAAAAATGCCATTTCATGGTACGCGAAGGTATAATTTTGGGGCAAAAGGTGTCCAAAGATGGTTTGCAGGTGGACAAGGCAAAGGTGGAAGCAATTGAAAAATTGCCCCCACCGATATCTGTAAAAGGTATCCGCAGTTTCCTGGGCCATGCAGGTTTTTATTGTCGTTTCATTAAAGATTTCTCGAAAATTTCCTCTCCCTTGTGCAGGTTACTTGAGAAGGATGTCGCCTTTAAATTTGATGATGCTTGTCTGAAGGCATTCGAGGAGCTGAAGGGAAGGTTGGTGACTGCACCAATCATCATTTCCCCGGATTGGGAGAAACCATTTGAATTGATATGCGATGCGAGTGACTTGGCTATTGGAGCTGTTTTGGGGCAAAGGAGAAACAAAGTCTTCCACTCCATCTACTATGCAAGCAAAACTTTGAATCTAGCTCAGACGAATTACACAGTCACTGAAAAAGAGTTGCTTGCAGTGGTGTGGGCGTTTGACAAGTTTAGGTCATATCTTGTGGGAACTAAAGTCATCGTATACACAGATCATTCAGCCATCAGATACCTGTTTGAGAAGAAGGATGCCAAGCCGAGACTGATTTGGTGGGTCCTACTCTTGCAAGAGTTTGATTTAGAGATCCGAGATCGCAAAGGAACAGATAATCAAGTGGCTGATCACTTGTCTAGATTAGAAAATCAGAATCATGTAGCTGAAAGGGGTGTAATCAAAGAAACATTCACTGATGAGCAGTTATTGGTGATTGCCTCAAGCACAACCCCATGGTATGCAGATTATGTGAATTTTATTTCAAGTGGGGTGACACCACCAGAGTTGACACCAGATAATAGATGAAGGTTCCTACATGATGTGAGATTTTACATGTGGGACGAGCCATTCTTATACAGGCTCTGTGCAGATTAGTTGGTGCGGAGATGTGTTCCTGAGGAGGAAATGAGTGCCATACTTCATAGCTATCATTCCTCACCATACGGAGGTCATCAAGGGGGAGACTGGACCGCCTAGAAAGTGTTACAATCGGGTTTCTATTGGCCAAAATTGTCTAGGGATGCACACGCCTATGTTAAAATGTGTGACAGGTGCCAAAGAACTGGAACGATCACAAAGAGGCACGAGATGCCGCTGCAAAACATTCTGGTAGTGGAGCTCTTTTATGTGTGGGGAATAGATTTCATGGGACCGTTTCCACAATCTAATGGTATAGGTACATCTTGGTGGCAGTCGACTATGTTTCCAAGTGGGTGGAGGCCATTGATCTTCCCACTAATGATGCAAAGGTGCTGGTGAGCTTTGTCAAAAAGCACATCTTTACACGCTTTGGAACTCCAAGAGTATTGATCAGCGATGGAGAAACACATTTTTGCAACAAATTGCTTAATAATGTTCTTGCAAAGTATGGAATCAAGCACAAGGTGTCCACTGCCTATCACCCACATACGAGTGGTCAAGTGGAGGTATCAAACAGAGAGGTAAAGAAGATTCTTGAGAAAACAGTGAGTGCAAATAGAAAAGACTGGGCTAGGAAATTAGACGACGCATTGTGGGCATATCGAACTGCGTACAAAACTCCCATAGGTTATTCTCCGTATAAATTGGTTTATGGGAAGGCGTGTCACTTGCCCGTCGAGCTTGAACATAAAGCCTATTGGGCAATTAAAAATCTGAATATGGATGGGGACTTAGCTGGAGAGAATAGGTTGCTGCAACTCGATGAGCTTGATGAGTTTCGATTGCATGCGTATGAGAATGTCAAATTGTATAAAGAGAAGACTAAGAGGTGGCATGACAAGCACATTCAACATCGAGAGTTTGAGCCAGGGCAAGAAGTTCTTTTGTTCAATTCTAGGTTGAAGCTTTTCCCCGGAAAGCTAAAATCTCGCTGGCCAGGCCTTTTTGTTGTGGTAAGTGTGAAGCCTCATAGAGTTGTGGAATTGCGAGATATGAGTTCAACTGGTACCTTTTTGGTGAATGGTCAAAGGATAAAACATTACTGGGGTGGTGACTTTGCACATCACAAGACCTCGGTGGACTTGACGGATGCTTGAGAACGTGTTGAGTCGTCTCGCGACGTTAAATCAGGCGCTGGATGGGAGGCAACCCAATGCATTATTGTAACTGTCGTGCCACGATGTTAAATAAGGCGCTGACTGGGAGGCAACCCAACGATAGTAGTAGTGTTTGATTTTATGTTTTAGCACACTAACTAATACAGGTAACGAAGGGCGGGTGAAAAGACCATCGACCGAGAGCAATACAGGTGAAAAAAGTACGAAAAATGAATGCCCAGGCGCACGAGTTCGCGCATCTGGGCAAACATTCTGCATGGGACGCGCGAAGGACGCGCGAGCTTGTCGAAATTTTGGCGTTTTTGTGTGCTTTGTTTCTTTTAGTTTTTATTTCTTATTTCTATATTTTATTTTGTTAACCTATAGACTAAAACCACCCCACCCCTTCTCATAACCTACGATCCCCC